>WEIS01035998.1:35361-58419 GCA_013389965.1 Todus mexicanus
TTTAAGGTGTTAATTCTTGCATATGCAATGTGCAGACTGCGCCATTGGTGGGCAATAGCTGTGAGTAGTAGCCAAGCATAACGGAGTTTTAACTAGAATGGATCAACCAGACGAAAGTTTAGATGCCTCTTGACGCTTCTATGTTAAGAATCATCTTGATGCTATGTATAAAAAAAAGAATTGCTGTACAGTAACTGATGAAACCCTTCTGTTCTGGAAGGTTTTCAGCCTGAAGAGAAGAATTTGATAGCACAGTGGGTGTGGTCCTTTATTGGTATCATGTTAATACAAACCAAAAACTTGGAATCCAATATGGATTGTAACTGCTTGTTATCTCCGAGTTGTTAATATGTTGAAATCGATTTGCTTTTGAAATAGAGAACTGTGTTCAAAAAGCAGAATTGGTATTACTGTACTAGAGATCCAGCTGTCCATCAGCTCCCACATTCCAAACTTTTAAAGAGTTCTGGCTGTACTAGCACCTGTCTTGCTTTGTGCTCCGGTAAAAAATGTTGACTACATGTCCCTTCTTAAAAAGCAAGTTCTCAAGAGCTGTAGGAGCATTGGAGCAGATACCTTCAGTGACAAATCCATACTTCCACCACTAAGTGCTAGAGATTGTCAAACAACAAGCGTATCGCTGGCTTAGCGCCCTGTAAATCTCACACTCATTTTGTTCCCCTTAGACTGTGGTAGGTGCATGTCGAACCTTTCACGTATCACTTCCTTCGAGTAGCGTGCACTTTGCCTAGGATGAGAGTACGTGCCAGGATTCTTTTGAAATTGTGTTATTAGTGTGGCACGAATGCACGTGGAATAACAACTGCTGCTCCAATCGTGTTTATTTTTCAGTGCATGCCTCTCAAAATCCCTTCCTCTTCATCACGTACCTTTAGAGTATGTCTTCCAATGACATCCTCCACCTTGAGGCAGTTTTATGAGGCGGTGAGAGTGACCCCATCATGGTAGGAAGCAGCTACAAAGTTTCACTGAAGGTTTTTCAGAAGCCATTAATCTTAAAAATCCTACCTGTGCTCAGCAGAAGCTCGTTGGGTTCTGTTATTATTTAAAGAATTGCTGGACCCAGCTGCACTAATAGAGTCAGAAACCTTGCTTAAGTGAATAGCATTTGTCCACTGCTGCTTGTGGGGTTTTCTCAGACATTTTATACCGCCTGCAATTTTTAAACTATGTCAGGGAATATCGAGTCTTCAAATTGATCAATTATTTGCAATATTGGTACGTGAATTAAAATATTAATTCAAATTTCCTCCCGCAAAGTTGTTCTGTTATTAGAAATGGATCCTTTAATGTGGGTGGTAGCGAAAAGCATTTAGAGTAATCGCTGTTTGCTTTTTTCCAAATGCATACATACTTTTTTAAGGGACTTTGAATAATATATCGCATCTTCATTATACAGTAAAATCACAATTAAGATAACTTAGCGTCTGTGTAGCATCTAAACTGTGTGGAAATTAACATTTTTGAGATATTCGTATTAAAAATTATCTTTATTAAGGAGGTTATTTTAATAAGACTAATTGTATCGTACTTTTATTAATCTATGATCTTGCTGTTGGTAACTATTTGAAGTTGCAACTGATAGATAATGGTAGAAATGAGAAAGTAAATCCGTTTATTAGTCTTAACTGTTCTTACCCTGTCTCTTTCAGTTTACAACAGCAGTGACCAGTGCCTTTTTATTAGCAAAAGTAATTATTTCACAGGTATATATCCTCATCAAATGTTTGCTTTCCTTTGTTGTTTTCTTGAAAGCAAGAATGTTCAGGGTGACTTCTGTAACACTGGGTGATCTGTTTTGTCTTCAAGCTGTTCTCACAGGGTGCTTTTGGCTACGTGCTGCCCATCATATCCTTCATACTTGCCTGGATTGAAACTTGGTTCTTGGACTTCAAAGTGTTACCGCAAGAAGCTGAAGAAGAAAACAGTAAGTGCTTGGTATTTCCCCTCAATCGCTTCAGTTGGCAACGTTCGATCCCGTGTTAGCTGACAGAAGAATTCTGCTTTCAGCTTCTCAAATTGTGAAGAGCTGTGGGAAGAATTAAGTCATAGCATGATTTTCCTTTTTCTGGAAAGGAACATTTGTCTTCAAAGAAATAGGGTTTTAATGAATTTAAGGAGGTGAAGTGAAAAGGTACGAGGGCCAGATCAGCAATTTGTCAAGCACTCAGGAACACGGATAATTTTGTGTGTCTCAGACATGAAAATTTAACTGTCTTGGGCTTGTAAAACCTTATTTTCTGGCTAATGCATGGAATAAACATGTGGTTCCTCTTTGAGGAAGAGTAGACACAGTAACTCTTCTTCTGAGGTGGAAAAGGGAAAGCAAAAAAGTATCGTGGAGACTTTGCTTCATGCACAGACATAATGAGACCAAAGCAAGCAGGAGTTTCAGCCTCTTCAAGATGAAGTAGCAGATCGTGGGCCTCAGCGTGCTCAACTAAATGGTGGAAAACCAAAGAGAATATTCCTTAGAAATGCTGAAATAATACATCAATCTTTAAGATTCTTCATCAATGCTTGATCTTTAAGATACTGTGCTATGATAGCATTGAGGATTTGTTGTCTGTTTGTTTTCTCCTAGGATTTTTGATAGCACAGGACGCTTCTGAACGAGCAGCTCTTCTTCACCCAGGGGTCCTCTCTGACGGGCAGTTCTATTCCCCTCCTGAATCTGTAGCAGGTCAGTTACGTCGGTATAGTGAATGATTTTTCATGTTGACATTGAAATCCTGCGTATTTCACCCCCTTCAGAGAGGGTAAGGCAGGGGAAGGTTGAAAGGGAAAAAAAAAACCTATTTCCATCTTTAAATGAAAAGTGTACTGTACTAAAATAAAAGATTCTTTATTCAGTAACTCGGTTTAGTGACTGTTTATCAGATGAACTACAATACATGTAGTTAATGGGACTTCCAGCGTGACTCAAAGGTGTTGAAAACAAGTGAAGTCCGAATGAAAATGGTACCACAACTGAAAGGAGGCAATTATTTATTTCTGCCATCGATGATCTTTACGGGTCCCTTCCGGCTTGAGATATTGCGTGATCTCTTCTCTGCTGTTTGTGCATCAATGCACCATTTAATCCAGCCTAAACTTGGAGCTTTACGATATCCTGGGATAGACGGTGAACCCGAAACTGCTCTAAAGCAACCTGAAATTTCCAGTCAGAGGCTCTTTTCCTTCCTCATAACAAAAAGCAGGAGCTCTTTCTATGAAAAGGCCACCTATGTGGGTTTAGTAAGCTGAGGCTAAGTGTTAATTAATTAGTCCTTCACTCTGCATATTGTGTGCTTTGTTCTAGTTGAGGTATGAGCCAAGTAAGCCAAAAAATACATGTAAATATTGCAAGATTTAGGGAT
Organism: Todus mexicanus; assembly: GCA_013389965.1. NCBI lineage: Eukaryota > Metazoa > Chordata > Aves > Coraciiformes > Todidae > Todus > Todus mexicanus. Next base: position 38,742 of record WEIS01035998.1, read on the forward strand.
GTGTTTGGAGGCATTTCAAGGGAGTGAGTCATTTCTTCACAGCTTGAGTGGATTTGACTTATTTGAGGACATGGTGTGAACCCCAAATCCCATGTCAATCCTGTGTCTTTTTACCCTGAAATGTGGATCTCTTCTACAAAGCCATGCTGTATTATGCAGTATGTTAAAAGTATTCATGTCTGCTAATTGCTACAGATAGATTTGTCCATCTTGCATTAGAGTTGTGTGTGGGGGGTGCTATTTTTCAGTTTAATTTCTATCTCTGTGCTTGCTGGGCATCTTGGCATAATCGATGACTTAGAGCTCCATCTAGGGATGACAAGGCTTTAAGACAACGTCGCGTGTAACGATTGATGGCTAAAACGTTTTTTAGTTCAAGCTCTTGAGTCTATCTTGAGGAAGTTGAAGTGGAGCTGCCGTGTTTTCCTCAGCAACTGCTGGCGGGGTCAGCGAGCTGGCCTTCCTCAGCATGTGTGTGCTGGCTACAGGTATCTGGCCGCGTTTTCAGCTCACCGAATGGCTGCTTGTCACCTGGATTTCAGTGACAGCTCACATCTCTCCTCCCAGTCTGCCCTAACAGCCAAGTAAATTTGTTTAAGTGCGCCCTTTGTGGGTATGAGAAGCAAAATAAACGGTTGAATGTATTTTAACTAAAACGCACACACTGGTAGTCACAAAGTGCCCTGAAACTCTTAGGTATGTACCATAGAAATAGCTCACAATGAAAAAGATTCTCCACAAGATTCGGTATTTCTTTCACATAAGGCCAACTATGGATTGTTGTAAGAGAGCAGTTTTGGTCAGTTTGCCTTACCTATCGATTGGGAAGATATTTAGAGAGAAATTCCTCCTTATCACGTGTAGGGGAATAAACCCCTTTGCTGCCAACGGCAACATATCTAAAAACTTTGCTGTCAGGAGGTGACATCTAAACCAGATACTTACTTGTGGAATTCTCAGGATATTTATCTTTGTCTTCCTTGAAGATGCACATGTCCAGGGCCATACCCTTTTCCATCCACTTCTTTATCACAGTATCATCTAGGCTAGAAAAGACCTAAAAGATCATCCAGTCCAAGCTTTAATCTTCATCACCCCTAAGACATATCCCTGAGCACTTCATCTCTACGCCTTTTAAACGCTCCAAGGGATGGTGACTCAGCCACGCTGACCCTTCGTCTTCAACATTAGACTCAGTTGCCAAGTAATTGTTCTGGAGTTCTAATTATGGTCTGCGTATTCTTCATTCTTTCTTCTTCTCTCAGCTGTTCTAATAATATTCGTGTCTTCCTTTTGCAGGATCTGATGAAGACTCTGAAGAAAAACAGGACAGTGAAAAACCAGTTGTATAGCAAATAGGAAAAAGCAGGTAAGTTCCTTCGCGTAGAGCCTGAATATTCTGTATTTTTTTTTAATCTTTAGTTTTTTTCCAAATAACTGGAATGGTGAGTTCATCTCTGAACCCAGACTGTGTCATAGCGACCTTCAAGCAGGAACTCCTGCCAGGCTCCTGAGAGCCACTGCTTGGGGTCCTCTGCTGCCAAGTTCTGATTAACTTGGACCCCGGGCTCTGAGCGCTGTGTTCTGGAGTATTGTGTGAGAGGCTGCAGCCAGGATGGAACACGTCCAGCTTTTATTTGTTGGCTGCCCTGGAAAGGACAGTGGTGGACCAGATGTGAAAAAACCCTTCTGGTTTTTATTTTGGAAGTGGTTAGAGATGTTTGTTTGGAGACGGTGATAGATTTTCTTTTAGTTTAGGTCTAGGACAGGGGCAAAACTACTTTGATATTTGCCTTCCTCAATCTGTTTAATACTACAAGTTATCGTATTGGCACAGCTGTATTTTAAGATTTTTGTAGTGTACTTTGGTTCAATAGGAGAGGTGATGTCCTTATTTTGGAAGTTCTTTCATTTCCTATTGGAATAATCCTGCCTCACGCTTCTGCTTCACCACACGCGGCAAAGCTCGAGGGAGAGGAGCTATTAAACGTTCTTGAGAAGCTGAGGATTCTGATTTGAAGTCTTCTAGTGCTGCTCTGGAAAAGTGGCATGACCTTTTCAGCCTCCTCGTTTTCATTCTCTCTGTTCTCGACTCGCATCTTCATTCATCCTGACTTGTGTCATCTATTACAGAACGAAAACCTCTGAGGGAAGCTGTTGGGGTTTGGAAACTGGCGACAGAGTCCGAGGCTGACTCGCTGCTGGAGCTGCTGACAGAATTTGTTCGTTAGAAAGCAAAGGGAACGGTTCCCGTGTACTGTAATACCTCACTAAGATGTACCTTGTTGACATATGTATATTAGGTTGCCTCCCAGGTGGTATGAAAATATTTGTCCATGATGTATTTTATTATTATTCAGCGATTCCTGAAGTTGATCTTCTAACGCCTAGATAATTACTGGAAAGTGTTGTCTTGTGTACCTAATCAAGAGACTGGTAATATAATGAAGTAAAACTTCTCTACGGTGGAAGTATATTTAATGATTGTCAGGACTCACTAGGTAACATTATTTTATGTTCTTGCGAATTTGTCGTTAGTTTTATGTTTACTTTTTTTTAACTCCATGCATTTTCTTTTTAATTTTTTTTTGTTTGTTTAAATGGGTATGTTCACTTTCTAAAATAAAGCCTGTTAAAATGTGGGTACGATACTGTGTCGCTTTATCATCTGAAAAGCCGCACGTACCGACCGCTCTTTTATTTCTTGTGGGGCGATGAGGATTCCAGTTGGTCTAGATCTGGTGGAAACTGCATTCTAGTGCTGCTGGGCTACCTGCAGGGGCGCGGCGTTGGCAGCGGACAAACGTCGTTCCTTTGCCTATGTGGCATCAAGGGTGAAGGGGGCTTTTTGCACTAACTCGGTGGTGGATGCTCTTCAGGTTTTGAGGAGGAAACTGGAGTAAGTGAGCCTTTGCAAGACACTGGTATTGCCTCAGTAGCCAAAGGAAGGTAGTAAATCATTCTGTTCAAGTGTGTTAGTACAAAATGTATATTTTCAGAGGCAGATCTTAACTGTTAAATGATGCTCGATCAAAAATCCTGTAGGTAACACCTCACTCCTACATTAAGTAGAGGTTTTGAGAATACCTTCACTCTTACTTCACTTGCTACCAAGCCCAAACACTACAATCAGCACCTGCCTCCTTGCTCCACGTAACAGTTCTGTAAATAGGTGTATGACTGAAAAATTAGGCAGCCTTTCTGTATAAGGATCTTCCTTCTCGGGCAACCCCAAGGATGTCCCCAGAAGCACTTTCCACCAGCCTTTCCTAGAAAATGCTGCCTCTGCTTTTAGTTCTCCAACAAATGAAACTTCAGCTGGGTTTAGACAAAACTAAATTATTTTTATTCTCTGAACAACAGAAGGAAAATAGACCATTTGCCATCGGGTTAACACAATATTGTATCCCCTCTTTTTCTTTCCTCCATCAATATTTCGGTTTTATCCTCTCCTAAGTAAACCAGAATGCAACATGAATGGGTTTTTAGCTGTGAACCAGTAATAACCGTCTGCTCAACATCTCTCAAAAACTTTATACAGGTCGGGCAGGTTAGCAAGCTGCAAGATGTTGCCATCTTCTGCGAAGTGCTTAGGAGGTAAAAGGTGGTTCCTAAAAGCTTTGTAAAGCACGTGTTCCACAGTCCATTTCCATGGGGTTGACCCAGGGTCAGCACCTTCATTCTGAAACACAGAAAAGAACCAAGGATGCGCAATTAAACCGAGATTCTCTTTTACTGGAAGAAAGCACTGCTAAAGAAACTTTCTTTTGTCAAGACTACGGGGATTGTAAAATTCCGATGGCATTAGAAGTTCATTCTACACAGTCAAGTCCATTTTAAACTCCACAAAGTCACTTGCAGAATGGGCCAGGTTAACTGAATGATAAAGCAGATACTTAACTACAGTCTGCTTTAATGAATTACATACATCCTTATTCTTCTGTAGAAATCTACCATAGCTCAGCAGGTCAAAAAATACATCCCGAACTCTTAAGACTCCTGTAATATTAAGTACACTACAATATCCGAAGTTAAAAGGTTCTTTTAAATAGAAAACGTCAAAAAACGGAAGCCACGTTCGTTCGGAATCTTGCCACGCTTCTACTTAATTCACTTCACTGAAAGTAGAGTTGGAACTATAGGTCTGTAGTTGAAGAATAAGGTTTCCTGTGTAGTGTTAGTTATTTGTATGATTAGTTACACATTCTTGTACCTGAGAGCTTGTCAGGCTGGCTTCATCTAGGATATATTGCTTCCGAATGGAGTAGAACATAGCTAGCTCCTTACTCAGGCTTTCAAAACACTCCTTTTCTTCATCCCAGTTAACCTGTTACAAGAAAGAAAGAAACTAACAGGATCTGGGTAGCAGTCAGACTTGGTAGAGATTTGGAATATGGAAAAGTCATAATATCTTGGCTATTTTTGTGCTGATAAGGTAAAGAGAGAACAAATTAGGGTAGAAACACAGCGTTTCAAATCAAAATAGATTCTCATTCACTCAGTGGTTACGAACGCAGAGGCAAAGCACAACATAGCAGTAACCACAGGAAAAGCGTCTGGAGCATTTAACGGGCTCCAGCCTTTCCTCTGCAGCTTCTGGTGATTTGATTTGATTCGCTTCATTCTTTCCTAAATTGAACAAGCCCTTTGTGAACGAATAAAATCGCGAAGAGGACGTACCTCTGTGGCCAAGCGAAGGATAAGCATAGGCAGGCCTTCCAGCGGCGGAACGTAGTTCTCGATCAGAAGCGGTAACCCAGTAAGGTTTCCTTCCTGCAAGGCAACCGTGTTTCTTCACTAAAAAAAAAAATCTGTTCTTGCAGTAAATGCACCAAACCTGTGATGTACTCTGAAGACGGATTCTTAGCAAACTTAGTGATAGCTTTTTAAAGCCTGCTGCCAGGCAGACATGGCAGAAGAGGGTTAGTGGCGATGTTTAATCTTCAGGCCTGGATTTAAGCCACTCAGCTCAGGAAGACCTGGATTCAGCCTCCTTCTCTTCTTCCAGCCACAGACTACCCAGATCCCACCTCCCAGGGGAATATCTGACTGAAGTATCTGGGTCCTATGACCCTTGACAAAGGCGTTTAGTTTTGTATAGAGTAAGGGAGGCATCAGGCCACACAAAGACACTCTGAGAGCCATGGTGATGCTGCAGCCCCACCTGGCTAGAGAGCTGGTTAAGCTGCACACCTTGGTGGATGACAAATCTGCGTTCCGGTTATGGAAGCAGTGACTAAATTATTGTATTTGGTCACGAGTTAATATTGCTATTAGAAGTTTCTATTTAAGTCCTGAGCATTTTTAATGACTCTGGGTTAAGCCACCTAAATCTCACCAGGGTTAAGTACTGCAAGCAAAACATAGAATCACAGCATCATTTAGGTTGGAAAAAAGACCTTGAAGATCAAGTCCAACTGTTCACCCATCACTACCAAGTTCACCATTCACTGACTGCAAGAAGTAACAGCAGCAGTCACCTCATCTATTTCCAGAGAAAAATAATCTTTCAACATTTCAGTCTTCTTTTTGAGGAACTCCACAATGTACTCAGCCAGCCCTTCCTTTGGGCCGTCTTCTTCTGTCCAGCCGCTTTCAGGATCCTCTAAAGCAAGCATTGAAAGCTCGTACAAAGGAGCTGGCTCCTAAAAATGGTGGAGGCAAAATCTGTTAGTGATCAACATTGTGTTTCTGACAGATTGTGCGTTCAAGTTTATTATTTGTCCCAATGTAACGAGCAACAGCCAAATTTGGTAAATAGCCAGAGGTGACACCGGTAACGAGCAGCCAGGATCACAACTTACTGTAGCAGCTACAAAAATCGCTACGTTTTCTACGTGTTATTCTTACTGTAAAAGAAACCAAACATCACTCTTGCAGTGGACAAAACCCAACCTGTAAAGCTAGACATCGCTCTGAAAGGACAGGCTTAATGGAAATAATTTTTTAAGATCTTTCTATAGAGGATATAATGCAAAATTCTACTTACAGACAACCTTAAGACTCCGAAGTTTGCAAAGTCGTAAATAAGTATCTGGTAGAAGAGTTCCTGGCTAAATTGAAGTAGAAAGAAAAATCAGTTCTGTGGACAGGACCACGTGTTTCCAAGTTACGATAATTAAGAGGGGCAAGTAAGGAAACCTCAGATGTACGTATCTATTCATTTTAACAACGATCTTCCCTTCAACAGTTTCCGTTTCACAAACGTTATCTAGATGTTTATAATTAAATCTGCTTCTTGGTTTCTGACATCATCAGCCACATGGCTGCAGGAACGTTACACGCTCAAGCGTGCAGCCGCTATCAATTTATTCCCAGATACCTTCTCTTTCACCTTCTCTGCTCCTTTGCTGCACTGCAAGAAGTGCACAGGAGCTTGGAAATGGATCACGTCTATAATGTCTAGATGAAATATATTCTCTTATTTGTTAGGAAAGGATGTAGCTGGCCCTGTAAGGCTGTATGTGCAAAAATACGAATGTTATGTAAGGACTGCGTCTTGCACGACTGCTGCATCTTTAGCCTCATGACTTTTTGGACAGGCAACAGGAAGATGATGTTGATTTTCCCGTTGTTTCCTTCCCCCTTCTGATGAGCTTGGTAATTGGTGCTTTTTTTTTCAACTGCCCACGAGTCAAACCGCCTCTTTACCTGAGCTTTGTTGTGTTGAGAAGATAAAGTTTTGTCTGATACTGGGCCAGAGCCCACTGAGGACTGACGCAGCCAACAAAGGAGTGATCATGTAGCATCTCCCGGAGACCTGAAACATTTGAGAGGGTACGAAAGAAACAAAAGGATATAATTTCATATTTGTAACCCTGCCCTAATTTATTTAGTTGAGTAGTTTGTGTCTTTTTAGCGTTAAAATCTCTGGTCACTGGTCAGTCAGTGCCTGTGCCACCAATTATCCATGTTTTGAAATAATCCCAGTAAGAACTGCAAGCCTTAAAACAACTCTTGCCAGGAAAGAGAATAATACAAGATGATGAGACTGGTTGTAGTATTTGGAATGGGAAAAAGGTCCTAGCAACCAGCAAGGTGCACAGATGTTCTGAAAACAATCCTCAGCCTGACAGCTGCGCTCAACATTTGGCCCTTGACTTTTAACAAATGTTTGTGTTAAAACCCCTCTTAGCCACACAAGGAGCTGACTGGGCCTCTTGCTAAATCTCTTTTCCCTCCCCAGTTCGAACAATCGTGTCTAGTTGGTGGAATAACGGTAACGGCGAGAAGCAAAAGCTTTGCTTCTTTGCTTACTTTCATGTGCCTGGCTGCTGATTTCCTCCTGGAGAGTCAACACGCTGGTCAAGTTGATGATTCTTCTTCGAGGGGTGCAGGCAGCAGTCAAGTCCTCGCTGGTGTCATCTAGCTCCATTTCTACGTCCGCGTCTTCCCGTGGTCTCTTTCTGCAGCCCCGAAACAAAAGGAATTCTCTTCAAAACACACCACCAGTTTCCCAAAGCTTCCCGGAAGGAACGACGGGTTTATTTTACTTCTGGGCGTTACTTGTTAGGAAAAGGTAGTTCGTAAGAGAATTTACGGCTCTCTAATACTCCTCGCATCAGACACCTCTTGTTCAAGCACCAAGTGAACCGAGCTCTAAGGGACACGTGCAAAAATGTTGGTATTTCGAATGATTTTTGTTTCCCGATCATTATTCTGCAATACTGGGGCAGATCCGATTCCCTCAGAAGGCTTTGGCCTCTCGTAACAATAGAATAGAAAGCTTACAGCGCTTTTATCTTTACTAAGGTAACACCTGCAGAATTCAGATGCCAAATGCCTCCAAAGAGGGACTGACCAGTACGATCTCTCTAAGCTGATGTTATTTATGCTGCTTCTTGCCTTCCAGTACGCGTGGAAATCCCACTCCAGTTACCAAATTTATGTAAGATGTAATGTACAGTTCGGAGATGAAGTTTAATTTCTCAATAAATCGCCAGCCTAAGTTATTCTAGGGAAATTTTTCCTTCTGAGAAAGCAGAAGCTCAAAGCACAATCGGCAAAATAGTCAGTTTTGGGGCCACGCCGTGAAATAACCAGGTTGCTTTGCACGACCTCAGCAAAGCTGAGACTTACCGAGGAGGCACCGTCTCAGGAGACGAGCGTCCACTCTCCCTGGGCATCGCTCTGTCCTCCCGAACATCAGCAATTTCAACTACACCACTGACATCTTCCATTTCAGCATCCCGGGGCTTGACCACGTCCTTCTGAGGTCCTGCCAGAACCTCCGTTGTCTCTTCCGTGGGGCCTGTGCTTAGCGGGTTGTTCGCTGGCTGCAGAAACGCGTCCAGTTTCTGCTCCCGGGAATCGGTGCGGACCATCTGGTGCGCGTAAACTTTGTCACCGGTTCCTTTGGCAGCCGCAGAAGAGCTTGCTGCTGATTTTACGACCTCGCTGGACGAACAGTCGGCCCCTGGAAGCAACGTCTTCGTTCAGATAGAGGGAAACAAGGAGATTCCTGATTAGATTAAATCCCAAGTGTTGTCAAACACGTACAACGGTTTCCACGGTTGTGTTTTGCACTTAAACCAGGGCAGAATGAAAACCAATTTGCCGCAGGTGATGGTTAATACGCTTGTAAAATCAAAAAGACTAATTAGATACTTGACCAAAAGGTATTTTAAGGAGTTTTCATACTTTTTCCTCTCTTTCGCCACATTATTGACATTGGTATATTAAAACAATTTCATCTCTGAAGCACAGAGGGGAGATCTCAAGTGGTAACCCTGCTGCCTCTCAATCCCTGCACAGATTGTACCGTGGAACAGAGCGAACATACCCAAACCAGTTAAAATAGCGCTGCAGAGCTGCGGTCGCTTCAGATATGCTCTCTCACCTGGGTGAAGTACATCCTCGAAGAATTAGAGCCCAGTAACTTGCTCTCCACGTGTTGCTGCACCCGCTCTAGAATACTGTCCTCGTGAAGGAAGTGGACCTCGTGTTTTGTCGGGTGCACGTTCACATCTACGTTCTGAGGGGCTATTTCCAGGCTGGAAAGATAGTTTTCAAAGAAACTAACCTCACATTGCCCACGGCTGGCAGAGAGAGCACAAATCTGTTCAGTAACAAGTTTCTCAAGCTTGGTTTGTCATTACTCCGTGGTCCTGAAAGCTGCTGAAGTCCCACCACAGTCAGATTGGGTTGGTATATTCAAGAAGAATTACTCGGAGGAATTCTATTCCAGACTCGGCAAAGTCAGCTTACACAAGGTGAGGTTAAACCAAGCTCTCCTTTATACTACCCAAACCCCCAAGTTTTTAGAGATATCTTGTACTTGCTCTCATGAGTTAATACGAAAGGCCTTAAACTGAAATTACAGACACTCGCTAGTCCTGAAGATAAGGCCTTATCTTATTCTTAAGATTTCTTAAGATCTCTTTAATGTGATTTAATTATCTCCCGTCTGGCAATTAATTACCTCAAGGCAATGTTTAACACTACTACTAGGAACACCAATGTCCTTCTAAAGCTACTCACCCTTCAATATATCCTACAAGACAGTATTAAAAGGCTCCTTCTTCCCATGACTTTACCTTAAGTATAGGAATGGGTGAGTACTTTTGGGCAAATAAGCAGCATACACGGTTTCGATGGCTTTCCGCAAAGCGGCTGATTCTACCAGTCGATCTGAAACACAGAACAAAACGCTCTTTTCAGAGAGCCCCGCTGAAATACGCTGCCCAGCTCCCGCCTGCTCCTTCAGACCAACACCTTCACGCTTCCTATCTTCAAAGGGCATCGTTAGATCCATTTTTTCCCCTGAGAACTAATTATTCTACATATAAAACCGGGAATAGGCAGCGTCTCCTTAGTATGGTTTATATTTGAGTGGTTTTCTTCCACAGATACTGAAATGACCAGATTAACTCTTCGTTATTTCATACAATCGAGGTTTGTTGCACCTCAGCGTTACAGAACAGAGAGATCACACTGTCTTAAGTTGGCAGGACACAATCATAACCATACTCCCCAAGCTCAAGTTTCTTTAGGCCCAGTCTCAGCTGCTTTCCACTATTTAGAGCGGAAAATTACGACTAAAATTATTATCTAAACAACATACGGCTGTCCAAAATGCTGCCTTTTAAAAAAAAAATAAATTTATAAACTTACGGTTTATGAAGAGCAAAAATATGCATTTCTTCACCGAGTAGTTGGCGTTGGTGATGTAGCCTTTCATTTTAAAGGCCAGACCTGCATCTTCACAGCCCACTTCGATCAGTTCCCTGTCGACAGTTGGACAGAAACGTGCCACACAAAAGGAATTGTCCCTTGGATGCAAATTTCAAACAGCGCTCGCCAGTAGCCGGATACTGTTCTATATTCTATTTATACCACAGTTACTGAAAGCTGTAGAATTAATTGGGATTTCAAACATTCCTTGCTGAGGCACAAAATTTATTTATCCTGAAGTGATGAGACAAGGACGCCTTCTAAATTGTGAGCGTCTTTTTCTTGAACTACCCTGTCCACTTCTCCAAGTCTAATATTTATTGGAGTGCTGTTAAGAAATCTTAAAAATGGGGGGAAAAAAGTGTTTCTTGCTCATACACACGGATCCTAACATTAACTATTTTCATAGTAGTTTCAAAAGTCTTGCGAGGAGCGGCTGAGGGACTTGGGGTTGTGCAGCCTGGAGAAAAGGAGGCTCAGGGGAGACCTTCTCGCTCCCTACAACTCCCTGACAGGAAGCTGGAGCCAGGTAGGGTTGGTCTCTTCTCCCAAAGAACAAGCGATAGGACAAGAGGAACCGGCCTCAAGTTGCACCAGGGGAGGATTAGGTTGGATATTAGGAGAAATTTCTTCCCTGAAAGGGTTCCCCAGGCCTGGCCGAGGGCAGCGGTGGAGTCCCCACGATCCCTGGAAGGGTTTCAAAGCTGTGGGGATGTGGTGCTGAGGGACATGGGGTAGTGGTGACCTGGCAGTGCTGGTCGGACTTGATCTAAAAGTTCCAACCAGAATGATTCTGTGATTCTATCGTTTTTATAATTTTCATGATTCATTAGCCAAGGAGCTCCACTGTGGTGGCCGGTGAGCGCAGCTCTCTAGCAAGGCACTGGGCCAACTGCTAAAGTTAACGTGGAAAACGGTACTTAATTCCAATTCAGCTTCAATCTGTACTAAGCCCCCTTTTCATTTGTGTTGGCTTTTAAGTCAAAATAACAAGCTAGGCTAAACACCATCTTAAACTGGGTGAAGTAACAAGTTTCGCTTGACAATGTATCATCAAAATATTTTGGTGGAAGCGGACTATTCAGAACCATTGAAGTGTATAAGGCAAGAATTCCTTGTAGGCAAAAACCTAAACAACCCTGCAAACCTTGTCAAAACATTAAACCCCAAGAGAATTTGAGGAGACTTCAAAATCTATCAGATTGGAGACTGTGGTAGGATGTTCACGGTGCAAGAAGGGGCGAGGAGCTCATAAGGAGCACAGGTAGAGCTGGCTCTGTTGAAACGAGCACGCAGAAAGCAACAAGCAGACGGTTCCCTGGATTTCCTAGAAAGCTCCACATCAAAAGGAAGCTGGACATCAACATACCTGCTAACGGCGTTGCCGAAGATGGACCTAATGTTGTCCACGGTGGAGGCGTTTGACAAGGTTCGAACATCTGACACGGTATCGCCTTGCTAAAGAGAGCAGAAACCAGGATCTGTCAGTCCACGGGTCTGGCTGAAGTTTTAGAACTACATGAAACAGCAACATTTTGAACACAAAGGCTTGAGGCGGAACATCGTTACGGTGCTTTGTATTATTAGTTACTTCTTGGGGTTCAGAAAAACACCAGCTGGTAGACGGCGCAGGTTTGTTCGATCACATCAGACCCATTCGGGGTGGTAAAAGCGGGTAAGTAAATAATTACAGGGAACGCCACAGAATGAAGGTACTTTACACCCCATCCTCTTTCACAGAGTAACCAGAAGCTGAAACGGCTCAAAGCTAAACAAAAATACCACGCAGAAAGCTCCAAACTCCTGACAAATATATATATATATACTTCTAACTCGTGTGTTTTCTGCCCAAACTCCAACATTTCAGTACAAGGAAAAGCTCGACGCGCTATGCCCACTGCAAAAGATGCAGTGCAAATTTTCCGGCATTTTCAGATTTCTACTGTAGATATTTATACACACACACACACAGAGGCATCTCCAAAGGCTTTATTTCCATACCTTTTTAACCGAGAAGCTGATGCCCGAGTTATGGATGGCATATCTGAAAAACAAGTAAACGTGACTGCAGTACGTAAACCAAGGAGTTACTTTCCCCAGATGCTGAGAAGCAGCTCGTAACGGGGGCAAATAATGTGATTTCCTGTTATGCAGTAACGTGACGTGAGCCAAATTGAGCTTTTGTGGACTAAAGGGCTATAAAAAGAAATGTTTTCTCTTTATAACTCACCTGTGACCATAGAAAATTCAAGGATCAGCTCAGCTGATTTCTCTGAAAAACCCAATCAGCTTCCACGGACCTGGTGAGTTGGGTTTCATTGCTCTTACTTGGATTCTGGTTAGCCCAAGTTCACTGGGAAATCACTTTTTTAAGTCTACGACAATTTGTTTGCTGGAATTCTTACTCAAGTAGTCACACAACAAAATTGAAATCAAGCACACGTATGCCAAGCCCTCTGAAAACCCCCAGTATAAGACACTGGAGCCTCCTATTTTGGTTTACCTGCCAACAACTTCTAGTATTTTCGCGTATTCTTCGTTTGGATTTTTTAAAGCTTTCCTCCTCGTGCTGACATTGTAAAAGAGATCTTCAACCTGCAGAGAAAAAGATGAGACTTGAGAATCATTTTTCAAATCTTACTGCCTAATTCATCTGAATCCATCTTCTTAATCAATACTAAAGGTAACTCCGAGAGGATTTTAGTTTACGAAGGATCAGCAAAACCCAACAAAACCACCCAACAGCATCATTTGGAGAATATTCTACAAGGGGATCCTCTCCTCTACCCGACAACATGACACACACCAAAAAGCGGCGACCAGGGAACAGAAGAGGGACGAGAGAACAGGCACAAAAACCTACCGTGATCTGAGTGCCTTGGTTTCCAGCGCAGGGTTTCGGTGGGGCTTTGATTTTTCCATCGCTGTAAGAAGCTCTAGGCAGGAAGTAAAAAATAAAATACGTCAGACGTGGAGATTCACAGCGGGGCAGACACGGACTGTCGGCGACGAGGGAGGAGACAAATCCCATCATCCTCACACGGCTCCCAGCGAAGAACCTGGGACGCTGACAATTGTCTGCAACCCGCCCCCAGCTTTCTGCCAGAGCAAAACTGTTTTCATTGCCTGTAGGACCCAGAGGGGCAGTGGTGGAGCGAGAATAACAGCGCCGCAGAAGGGGCAGACCACAGGGTATGAGTTTGGAAACTGCGACTTTTCCTGCAAACCCAGGATTATTATGGTTTACCTTGCAAAGCTTCTCTTTTGTTTTTCCTAAAAGTAATTTTTGTAGCTACCCTAGAAACGCTTGGTTCCTTACCCCACCCCTCTCCTTAATAAGAGTCGCGAAAAGATAATTAAATCCTTCTCTTCGTTATTACACGCTGCCGAAGCCTCTTGGATAACAAGCGGCGGTACCTGTACGCACACTTGGCGTCGGCTGTTTTACTTGTCACCGTAACGTGGGCAACGTGGCTGATGCTGGCCAAGGCCTGGAGAAAGAGAAAGCACCTTCGTAAAGCTCAGCATCCAGGAGCGTCCGCGCTTCAAACAGCATCGCAACCGCGAGGAATTAATCAAAACCCTTAGAAGAAAATGGCGAGTGAGTAAAGCTTTAACAAATTGTAGTAGCTAAACCACTGACTTTTGTCCAGCACCTTCTTTGGGCTTTTCTAAGGTTTTGTTCTGCCTGACAACGAAAGCAGAAAGTTCTCCTGACGGTAGGGAATACCACAAAGTCAGGTTGCGATGGTTTTCCTGGAAGACTTCGTGGATGTGTCCACAGAGCTGGCTGAAATCAGCCTGAGGGCCAGATTCCACTGCTTGTGGATTATGCGCGAGGAGAAGACTCAAGCTGTTTACTCTCTGCAGCACACAAGGATCTGCGCATCTGAGCGCAGGCAGCGTGCTTCTCTATCTTGTTGTCCATCTGGAGGGGAAATCAGAACTCATTCTGACTCTTCTTGCAGAAAAGTTTAGACACAGCCTCTGAGAATATGGAGAACTGGTCCATCCGAGGGGTCAGAGGTACTAAATTTGACTAACAGCCAAATCAAAGCAAGACAAATGTACATTTCAAACATTTGAGTATTGTACTTAGGCAAGCAGCTGACATCCAGTGTCTGACCTTCCACTCAAATCTTTGTCTTTTACCTGAAGGTTCCTGAACCAGCATTTACTTTTAAAAAAAACAACACTAAAACCTTCCTCTAGAAAGCAAAGTGAGTATCTTCCTCTCCCTGGACACCCATCTAATGTTGAAAGACGCAGAAAAATGTATTTTGAATTATATTCATGTGCAGATTCGCTTAGAAAACAGAGGCTTCTGTAACGAGTACTGGCGACGAGGCAGAACATGATCCCAAGAGGGTAACATCAAACAACGAACAGTTTAAAAACCTCGTCGAAGAGCTCACCTCGCCCCTAAAACCGTATGTAGAAATACTGGCCAAGTCTTCAAATTTCTGCAGTTTGCTGGTAGTAAACCTCTCACAGACAATGTCCAGATCTTCTTTCTAGGTGAAAAGAAGTACTAGTCACTTTCCAAGGGTTGTTTTTTTCAGAAGAGGAGACTGAGGGGAGACCTTATTGCTCTCTACAACTATCTGAAAGGACCTTGTGGAGAGACAGGTGCTGGTCTCTTCTCACAAGTCAATAATGACAGGTCAAGAGGGAAAGGCCTGAAGCTCCACCGGGGGAGGTTTAGGCTGGACATTAGAATGAATTATTTCTCTGCAAGAGCTGTCCAGCATTGGCACAGGCTGCCCAGGGAGGGGGGTGAATCGCCATACCTTGGAGTGTTTAAAGGGCGTAGAGATGAATTACTGAGGGATATGTCTTAGGGGTGATAAAGATCAGAGGTAAAGGTTGGACTGGATGATCTTAGAGATCTTTTCCAACCTAAGTGATTCTGGTAGAGTCGCCATCCCTTGAAGTGTTTAAAAGACATATAGAGAAGGTGCTCAAGGATGTGTCTTAGGCATGATAAAGATTAGAGTGAAAGGTTGGACTGGATGATCTTATAGGTCTTTTCTAAACTAGGTGATACTGTGATACTAAAACATCAGGGTCCAGCTGCCAGCTTGGTTCACTCACTCGGATACCGCAGCCGTTGTCTTGGACCTGGATGAGCTTCAGACCACCTTCTTTAACCACCACCTGGATGCTGGTCGATTTAGCGTCCAAGCTGCAGAAACCACCATGGCGTTACTCTAAATCCCCACCCTGCTCCACGACTCTCCAATCGCCACCTCCTTCTGACCCAAAGCCAGGAGGAGGACGCCGGTGACCTCCTTGACCGGCTGACCCATCTCCAACCCCCTCCCGAACCTTTTCCCGCCTGGATGGAGCCAGGTTGGGCTGTATGCCAGCACCTCCCCGGTCCTCCCAGAGCCAGAACCTTCAGGATTACCAATTCTCGACCATCTCCTTGATGGCGTTGGCCGGTCTCTGGATCACCTCTCCAGCAGCGATGCGGTTCACCACGGCTTCATCCAGCCGACGGATCGCACCGGCCATGCTCGGGGCTGCCCCAGCAGGGGAAGGACAAGGTGATGGAGAAAGGGACACACACACTGGATGCTTGGAAAGGAGAACCTGCGGGTGAGGAGAACCCAAGAGGGGGAACCAGGAGGAGGGAAGGGGTGGAACGCAGGAACCAGCACAAGGGGGAACCCGGAAGGTGGCAGCGATGGACACCCCCCGTCCCTCCCGGGCAGCCCGGGAGGAGGGGACGAGGAGAAGAGAAGGGACGAGGAGAAGAGAAGGGACCCAGGAGAAGAGAAGGGACCCAGGAGAAGAGCCGGGCCCCAGGGGCTGGGCCGAGGGAGCGGCGCGGGGGGAGCTGCGCAGGGAGGGAGAGGGAACCCCCACAGGAGCCGCTGCCCCGCCCCTTCCCCAGCGGACGGCGCTGCCATTGGTCCGCGCAGCTGTCAATCACCGGGACTGGGGGCGTGACGTCATCGCCGAGCGCCGGGCCCGGCGGTTTTAACCCTGAGGGCCCCCAGAGAGAGGGGGGAGAAGGTTTGTCCCTGGAGGGGTCCTGAGCAGCCTGCTCGGGTTGGAGGTGTTCCCTAAAAGGTTCCTGGCCAGCCCAAGCCGCTCTGTGCTGCTGTGAACACCGAGTTCTGAGGTGGTTTAAGCTGCGGCTCAAGCGGCCCCAGGGGTTGGAAGATGAGGCTTGCTCCAGGAGAGGAGCCTGGTTGTGGTTTAGGGGAATCACAGGATCACCTAGGCTGGAAAAGACCTGAAAGATCATCCAGTCCAACCTTTAACTCTAAACTTTATCACCCCTAAGACATATCCCTGAGCACCTCATCTCTACGCCCTTTAAACACTCCAAGGGATGGCAACTCACCCCCCTCCCTGGGCAGCCTGTGCCAATGCTGGGACCTTCAGTCCTTTCCCTCTTGTCCTGTCATTATTGACTTGTGAGAAGAGACCAGCACCTGTGTCTCTATGATGTCCTTTCAGGTAGTTGTAGAGAGCAATAAGGTCCCCCCTCAGTCTCCTCTTCTTGAGACTAAACTGCCCCAGTTCCCTCAGCTGCTCTCCATAGGGCTTGTTCTCCAGGCCTTTCACCAGCCCAGTTGCTCCGCCCAACCCATTCCAGCTCCTCAACATCCTTGTACTGAGGTGCCCAAAACTGAGAAGCAAGTTGAGCCTGAGCCCTTGCAAGAAGAAAGGCTGAGATGTTACGAAGTTGGAGCTTAGGAAAGCTAGGTTAGGAAAAGAACACGACAAAAAAAAATACGAGTAAAAATATACGGTTAAAATTGCTATATATCAACCAGGGGGTGACCAGGGATATCGATCTTTTCAGAGACACAAGATTTCTTAATGATGGTGAAAATGCAAACCCCATCTGTTTGTTCTGGCAAACGTCATAACCACAACATCTCCTGATGTTGCTCACGCCAGGGTTGCACAGCTGGCTGTTGTTAGACCCACATCTCAATCGAATGCTAAGACCCTCAGCCAGTGAAGACCAACATGACCGTGTTTTTGAGCATAAATCAGGTTCCACCAGGGTAGAAATGAGATCCCGCCAGAGGACAAGTGGAGTCGCTCCTCCTTGGAGCAGTGGGTCTGCAGCGAGGCACTCTCGCCATGGATAGAGATGCTGCCCCAAGGTCAAGAGCCTTCATCTTCGGTGGTGAGTCAGAATCAGCATCAGAATCAGAGGCTGGCCATGGTCTGCAGGCCGTTAGCAGCTCGGAGGCAGGCAGGGCAGCTGATCTGAGTTGGCTGCAGGTGTATCCCATCCCATCAATGTCATGCTTGGTATAAAGGGGGAAGTTTGGTTGAAAACAAGGCTTTTTCCTGCTTCCCTCCACCTCTGGAGGAGCTCACTGATCCTCCTCCTTCTCCTGAGCATGGCTTTGCTGTGACTGCTGTGCTTTTGCTGGGCTGAGTAGAACTTAACATATTTTTATATCAGTATTAGTTTTGCTGTTAGATTAAATCTGTTCTCATTTCCACCCTGGGTCTCCTCTCCTTTTCCTAATCCTCATCCTTGGCTGGAGAGGGGTCACTGGGTGATAGAACAACTGTAGCTACAGGCTGAACATGGACAGTGTGTGAAACGTGCTTTGGGTTAGTTCCTTGGTGGAAATTAATCTCCAGTCTCTTGTGCAGTACCTCGTTCCATGTGGCATCTGGAACCTGTGCTGATGTTGTTGGATTATTAAATGATTTTGGGTTAGAATAAATTTCTTTTGAACTTAGAACCTTCCTAAGTTAGCGTTGTGAGCCCCCGTGACAACGGGACATGCCGTGTATGTGGAGTTAAGCATTTATTGTGAGTCTGAGTTGATACTCTAACCAACAACACTCTGCTGAATTGAGTTTCATTTGTGTGAAGAGTCCTTGCTCCTCCTGACAAAAAAAGCCTAAAGCGAATAACAACGTGCCCCCTCAGAGGGAGAGCCCAGGCTGCAATCTGTGGCTGTTTTTCAGGAGGAGCAACCACAGATCACGATGACCCACAGAGTTGTGTAAGGGTTGCATCACGTTGTGCAGACACTTCTGGGGCTTTTAGATCACATTGTCCGCAGCGTGTGACTCCATTTGCTGCCTGCTTGTGCTGTAGTTTAACAGGTTTGTTAGAAGGGACCTCTGTAGATGTTCTAGTCCAACCCCCCTGATCCAGCGGGGTCACGCAGAGCAGGGTGCCCAGGATTGCTTTATCCAGGTGGGTTTGGAATCATAGAATCATTGAGGTTGGGAAAGACCCTTGGGATCATCGAGTTCAACTACCAACTCTACTCTGCAAAGTTCACCTCTAAACCATATCCCCTAAACCCACATCTAAACACATCCAGTGATGGGGATTCAACTCCCTCCCTGGGCAGCCTATTCCAGGAGCTCACTACTCTTGCTGGGAACATTTTTTTCCTGATATGAATCTCTCTGGAGAAGGAGAGAATTCACTTTGTGAACTCATTACAAAACCAAACACAACCTCTTCTGGTGTGCAAAGCAGCCAATGACCCGTTGCTACTCTTGTTTGCCTGACTGGCTTCATGTAATGTTAGTTACCTCAGGGAGGTTTGGCGTTCCAGTATCATACCAGCACACCCTGTTAGAACATGCTGGTGTGGAAGCACAGGTGGAATTACTGGCTCGAAATTACCTGAACTAGAGCTGGGTGAGATTTCTGGATTTACTTCAAAACAAAAAGAGTAGAGAAGCACCTATCGCTGGTTTATTAGTATTACACATTCCTCCTAGGATGACTCATCTCTGATGACAAAGCCTCGTGGTTTTGTTTGCTCCACTGCTGCCAGCTGGTGGTTGACCTTTCTCCAGAAGCCTTCAGGGAGACGCACCAGTCCCAGTCTGTACTGGGGGCTGCCTTTCCCCAAACCTACACCTTCTCCATTCTTTATCTTTCTCCCTTCCCTCCTTTGCCTTCACTGCCCCTTGCTCAGCTATTTTGCCCCCAAACCAAGTAGGTTGAGACGATATGTGAAGAAGAAGATCCTTTCTTTAGAAAGAAATGGTTTTTAGAGGATTTTTCAGCAACTAGAAGCCAAATCATAAAATAGGCAGGTATTTGCCATTAGTTGTGTTCCATACTGTTTATCAGTTTGACATTCCAGTAGAAGTTCTTCCAAAGCTCTTACTCCAAAGTCCTGGTTTCGCTGGGACGAGTTCCTTCACCTCAGAAATCAACTCAGGCAAACCAAAGTTCACCAGTTTTGCTACGTCAGTTTGGAGAAACGCTTTTAAAATCCTGGCACAATCACCCTGACGAAGCTGCAGCTCAGATACCTCCACGAGACCACGCCTACACTGCAGACTTTTGCCCCCGTAGCTTTTAATAGCTGGCGACATCGTTTATGGCCAGTATATTTTTGTTGACCAACTTGCTCATGCAGGGTGGATCTCCGGGAACAACATGTTTTCCTGTGTACGGTGTCAGGGAGCAGCAAGGACCAGCTGTCTGGAGAAGGGTGACGAAGCTGGGGAGCACAAGTCTTGTGAGAAGTGGCTGAGAGACCTG
>WEIS01035998.1:58654-77749 GCA_013389965.1 Todus mexicanus
GACCAGACTCGTGAAGGGACTGGAGGGAAAATCTTACGAGGAGAGGCTGAGGGAGCTGGGGTTGTTTAGCCTGGAGAAGAGGAGACTCAGGGGGGACCTTCTCACTCTCTACAACCACCTGAAGGGAAGTTGTAGACAGGCGGGGGCCGGGCTCTTCTCTCAGGCGATTTGTGACAGGATGAGAGGGCACAGCCTGAAGCTGCACCAGGGGAGGTTTAGGTTGGATATTCGGAAGCTCTTCCTCACAGAAAGGAGGATAAAACCCTGGAATGGGCTGCCCAGGGAGGTGGTGGAGTCACCGTCCCTGGAGGTGTTAAAAAAAAGGCTGGATGCCACACTTAGTGGCAGGGTTTAGCTGAGTGGTGGTGGGAGGTCATAGGCTGGACTTGATGATCTCAGAGGTCTTTTCCAGCCTTAATTATTCTATGATTCTATGATTCTATGATACAGGTGCAGCAGAAAGGGTGGAGGAACCAGGGAGAAAGTTCTTTAAACATCACTTGACGCTGCCTTGCTGCACTTAATGAGCACCTCCTCCCAGTGCTCCTCCTCCTGAGTGCCTGTGCACCAAGTGGGTCCACCCTTTCCATTTTCTATTCCTTCTCCACTCCTTCAGAAGCAGGAAACACTAATTTTCAGCCTCCATAATGGGCCGGCAACGTACGTGCGTGGCAGGGATGCAGCCTTTGGAAGGGTTTGGCCCCGCAGGAGAAGGAAACGCTCCATGGCGAGCTGCCAAGTTTCGTTTTAACAGCTGACTTAAGAAAGTTTCATTTTCTGTCTCCTGACTGGTTTTACAAACACACCCACGGCCAGCCGAGGCTACTTGTGGTGCCAGGGATTAGGTCAGAGTCCCTTCCAGGTCAAAAAGCAGTCTGCATCAAAACTGAGCTGGGTTGGTCCTTGGTTGCTCCACACCGGCAGGATAACTGATGTGAAAACTCGGCGCAGAAGATGGATGATGAGCAGAAACTTGGTTTTACGTGAGTACGTGGTGGGTTGACCTTGATTGGATGCCAGGTGCCCCCCGAGCTGTTCCTCAGCAAGATGGAGGGGGAGAAAACAAGATGGAAAAAACCCTTGTGGGTCAAGATAAAAGCAAAGGAAGACAAAAGATTTATTCTCAACTTGCTATGAGTAGGTGATGCCCAGCTCTTCCTGGGAAGGAGGGCTTCAGTAGACATAGCGGTTGCTGCAGAAGACAAATGTTGTAATAATGAATGCCTCCTACCCTCCTCCGTTCCTTTGCTTTTATTTCTGAGGGGATGTCATTGGTTTGGGATGTCCTTTTGGCCAGTTTGGGCTAGCTGTCTCAGCCCTTTCTCCTCCCAAGGTCTTGTCCACTGGTGACAGGGGGATGTCAGAGGGGCCACCTTGATGCACTGCTCAGCAGTAGCCAATGCACAGGTGTGTTACCAACACCTTTGTAGCTCCCACCGCACAGCAGAAGCACCTTGAGGGCTGCTGTGAGGAATACTAACTCCATCTTAGCCAGCCCCAATACCATCTCTACACCTTCATCCATACTGTCTGCATCATGCTCAGGTCCTACGTAATTTCATATCTATATATTTAATCTTCTAACAGTCCTATAAGCTAAAGGAGGAGAGATTTCGTCTAGAGAGAAGGAAGATGTTTTTGACATTGAAGGTGGTGAGACCCTGGCCCGGGTTGCCCAGAGAGGTGGTAGAAACCCCATCGCTAGAAATATTGACAGTCAAGTTGGGTGGGACTCAGAGCAACCTGCCCTGGTTGCAGATGCCCCTTAGATGCGGGAGGGATTGGACTAGATGACCTCTAAAGGTCCCTTCCAACCCAAACCATTCCAGGACCCCAAATTAACTCCATCTCAGTAGAGATGCGCAGATGGTGATACTCAACCCCAGAAGCAAACACGATGAGAAACGTGGTTGACAGTTATTGAACGATGTCCTTGTAAAGTATTGATCCTGCTTTATTGATTTTATTGCTGATCCATTTGCATTTCCTGGCGTGGAAAGATGATGGGAAACGATGCTTGAGGGAACAGTTGTGCTGCCAGAGGTTCTCCTGAAGCTGTGGAGGAGCCAAGAAGCAGCCGGAAAAGGACTTGGGGGTTCTAATTGACAAGCGGCTGAAGATGAGGCAGTGTGCCCAGGCGGCCAAGGAGGCTGAGGGCGCCTGGCCTGGATTAGAAATGGTGTGAGCAGCAGGAGCAGGGAGGGGATTATCCCCATGTGCTCAGCACTGGGGAGGCCACACCTGGAGTGTTGGGTTCAGTTTGGGGCACCTCAATCCAAGAGAACTCGAGGTGCTGGAGCGAGTGCAGAGGAGGCAACGGAGTTAGTAAAGGGCCTGGAGAATAAATCTGATGAGGAAAGATTGAAGGAGCTGGGACTGTTTAGTGTGAGGAAGAGGAGGCTGAGGGGAGACCTCATCGCTCTCTGCAGCTCCCTGAAGGGACGTTACAGAGAGGTTGGTGCTGGGCTCTTCTCACGGGTGACTAGCAATAGAACCAGAGGGAATGGTTCCAAACTGCAACAGGGGAGCTTTAGACTGGAGAGTAGGAAAAAAATTTTCCCAGCAAGAGTAGTCAGCTCCCGGAATAGGCTGCCCAGGAGGGGGGTTGAATCCCCATCACTGGACGTGTTTACATGTGGTGTCAGGGGAGATGGTTTAGGGGTGAACTTTGCAGAGTAGGGTTGAGGGTTGGACTGGATGATCCCGAGGCTCTCTCCCAACCTCAAGGCCTCTCAGGTTCTCTGATCAACCCCCTGTCCCTGCGCTCCCAGCCCCGGGGCCGGGCTGAGGCCTCCCCGCTGACGCCACCGGGGGCGGGACCCGGGCGGATTTTCCGCCTTTCTGAAAAAAACAGCGCAAAAACAACCCCAAAAAGCCCAATTCCCCCGTGCGTGTGTCTGTGTGAAAACATCCCGGTGGTGGGGACCCGGCACCCTGCGGGGATTTGGGGTGTGAGGGGATGAGGACACCCCCCCTTGAGGGGCGGGCCCGCTGGGGGGGGCGGGCCCGGGGGCGCCCCGTGTTTAGGGGCTGGGAGCCCGGCGGCGGCGGCAGGTAAGGGGGGGATACAGGGACACCTCAACACACACACCCCCTTCTACAC
This sequence comes from Todus mexicanus, assembly GCA_013389965.1. Classification (NCBI taxonomy): domain Eukaryota; kingdom Metazoa; phylum Chordata; class Aves; order Coraciiformes; family Todidae; genus Todus; species Todus mexicanus. The sequence goes on from WEIS01035998.1 coordinate 61,758, forward strand.
CCAGGGGATGGGTTTTGGGGGGTGGGAGGTGCAGGGGCATCGGCAGCCGCGGCCTTGGCGTGTGGGATTGAAGGGGGGGTGAGGGGCGGCGCGTCTCGGTGCGCAGGCGTTGCGTGGTGCTTCGTGTGCTGCATGGCATTGCACGGCTCTGCATGTATTGCATGGTGCTTCGTGTGCTGCATGGCTCTGCATGCATGCCATGTGTGGTTCTGCATGCGCTGCACGGCCCTGCACGCATGCATTGCACAGTTATCCGTGTGTTGCTGGGAGCTTCGTTTGCTGCACGGCTCTACATGCATGCATTACATGGTGCTTCGTGTGCTGCACGGCTCTACGTGCATGCCATGTGTGGTTCTGTGTGCACTGCAGGGCCCTGTGCACATGCATTGCACAGTTATCCGTGTGTTGCATGATGCCTCGTGTGCTGTGCATCTCTACATGCGTGCCACGTGTGGTTCTGTGTGCTCTGCGCGGCCCTGCGCCCGTGCGTTGCGCGTCGCTTCGTGTGCTGCACGGCTCTGCACGTGTGCATTGCGTGGTTCTTGATGCACCGCACAGCTCTCGTGCCCTGTGTGGTTCCTCACACACTGCATGGCTCTGCACCCGTGCACTTCGTGGTTCTTCACACCTGGTACTCACGCCTATCGTGGTTCTTGATGCATGATCCCTCATGCACTGCGTGGCTCTGTGTGTGCCGCGATGAAAGGCGTTGTCCCTCGGTGGTGACTCCCCACCGCGATCCAGTTGACGTGAAGTTCCCGAGTACTTAAGCAGGAGGGTTCCCACAGTTCGGGAGTGAGGCTTGTGCTGCCCCACTATAGGTGTCGGGGCTTTGGGCTTTGGTGAGCAGCGAGGGTGGCTGTGCTGCTGGGGCAGCCTGCCAGGGAACGCGTGGGGGGCTTGGAGGAGAAAAAAAGTGCATTCCCGCATCTCCCGAGGAGCTGGGAGCTGGTGTCAGCCTGGTACGGCTTGTGTGGAGGAGTCAGGGGAGCTGCCGTGGAGAATCTGAGCTTGCAGAGGAGGAGGAGCAGAAGGAGAAGGAGAAGGAGGAGAAGAGCTGCTTTGGCCCAGCCCTGAGCTAATATTGTCTTCCGTGGGTTTGGCTCCTTTCCCTGAAAAGCAGAGACTCTTGCGTGAGGTCGTGGAGTGGTCACTGAACCAAACCGGACGTTTTCCTCGGGTGAGGAGTTTGTGCGCAGCGTGAGCTTCAGCAGGGGAAGAAGCAGGAACGTCTTTCATCGGTCTTCGCGGGTTTTTGCCCAATGTGCAGCAAACTTACTTCAGGTTGGTAGCGGGGGGTTGTTGCTTTGCTCCCCCATGAGAATGGGCAAGAGGAGCGATTTCCCAGCGGTTGTTTTTACCAGCGTCCAATGAAACCTGCCAAGCGTTGGCGGCCAACTGCTCGAGCTTGAAAATCTTGCTCTTAGGGGACATCTCAGCGTTGGGGTTTTTTTGTTATGATTTTGTTTCCGTTCCAGGTGCAATACCTTCTTGAGCTAAGCTCTACAGCAGAAATACTGAGGCTTTTTGTTGCCAGGATTTTCTTACCCTGTCAGCTCTTGTTTGGTGGCAGGAAGAGGGTTTAGGCTGAGCAAACAACGGCAGTGGCATAAACATCTCCCTCTCGGACCCAGTTCGGGCTTGTACGGCTGTGGGAAAACTGGGGATTTCAGGATAGCAGTTGTTTCAGAGTTTGGGAAGCAGGGTTAACTTTTTCCCGCTGTTCGGTGAGGTTTGGGTGGGGTTTTGTTTCATGAAACAGTAGGTAGGACATTGAAGATGTTTTCTGTATAGAAAATGGGGGATGCGAGTCCTTTCGTGGTTGAAATCATAAGTTTGTGTGTGTGTGTACAGAGAGTTTTTCCTAAAAGTGCAACTCTACCTTTGCCTCAACCATACCTTCTCATAGGTGTAAGCTGGTAGGTTACAAGGAGAGGATCCTTTGAAACCGAAAGCAAAAAATGCCTGTTTTGTTTGGCTTAGCAAAACAAGACGGACTGGGGAACAAAGCCAAACCTGTCACTGGTGCAAGCCGTGGAGCTGTTCTTTGACCAAAGGTTGCTCACGTGTCCTGGGCGTGAGTTCAGCTGGCGAGGAAAAGGAGGATGGATGTTCCGAGATGCCACCTTATAAACCCAGGATGGTGTGTCCTGGTTTTGCTGGGCTGGAATTCTAGGCCAGCCACGGTCTGCAGGCTGTTGGCAGTTCCAGGTCAACCAGGAGCTTCATCTGGGAGGGGAAAAGCCAGAGCAGCTGCCCTGAGCTGTCAGCAGGTGGATCCCATCCCATAAATGTCACTCAGTATAAAGGGGGAAATTTGCTGAGCATGGGGAGCTTCTCCTCTTCCTTCTCCTCTGGAGGCCTGCCATCCCTGGAGGGGCTTGCTCATCATCCTGCTCCTGAGGATGCTTTTCTGTTTGTTGCGGCCACCACTGCTTTGTAGACTTCATGTTGACATTAATCTTAGTTTTGCTGTTTAAATAAGTCTGTTTTCATTTCAACCCGTGGGTCTCCCGACCCCTCTTGTCAGCTGGGGAGGGTTCATCAGGTGCTGGAGCAACCGCTGGAGTTTAGCTCTAGATGTGGACTGAAGGGCCTTTGTCACCAGATTCATCAGCAACACGATTGCCAATAGACTGAGAAGGCCGAGATTTAATTTTGTTACCTCTTTTGCTAGTAGCCCTTCTGATTTTTCTAGGGGGCTTCCGATGACGTGATGTCCTGGTTTAGCTGGGCTAGGGTTAATTTTCTTCCTAGCAGCTAGCACAGTGCTGTGTTTTGGGTTTAACTGATAACAGGCTGATGTTTTAGTTGTTGCTGAGCCCTGTTTACACTAAGTCAAGGACTTTGCGGCCCCCAGCCTGAGGGTTTCCTGATGGAAACCCATAAATCTTTCAAATGCTGCTGATTTAGTTGTCACTCAAGCACAGTTCAGATGTGGTGTTGGGCTTTTTCTTCTCCCCATCCTGGTCGTATCTGCCTGTTGGGTTAAGGGGGAAGGAGAGTTTATTTACTCCACTGCTTAAGAGGAATGAGGAGCACACAGTCTTTAGAAGTCACATTTGCTGGAAATAGGAGGATGCTCATTTTGCACCGCTCTTTGAATTGGGATTCAGAGCTCCCCAGATTGCTGGGTTAGATTTATTGCATCTGTTATGGAAAGCTATTGTTCTTCAAGGAGAAAAACATGAGTCTACCACAAATTAATGCCGCAGGGACAGACCCTCAAAGCTTAACTTCCAGTTTCGACAGTAAAGAAATCAGGGCTGTGTAGACGTTCCACTTTTTTTCTCTGTGAACAAGCGGTGTGGCAGGATTTCTCTTTTAGAACAACACAACCAGATGCAGGGAGAACGAAGCAGCTTCTCGGCTTCGCCCTGGGATTCACGCGGGTTTTGGCGTTGCCAGCTTGAGGCATTTGGAAAGCACGAGCTGGCCTCTGGCGGCTGATGGCTGCCGTAAGGAACGCCGTGTTGCTCCAGAAGGACAGATGGGTTTGCAGGCTCTGCTTATCTTCTTGAGCTTTATCTGCTGAAGCGAGAGGAATCGGAACGTAGCCTTGTAAAAGCTCCAGGACTGCCCTGCTTCTGAGGTCAGCCTGACTGAAGCGGTTCAGTGGGACACCGGCGGAATTGGCAGCGCGTGAAGTAAGCGGGGAGTTTTGCCAGCTGGCAGCGGGAAGGGTTGGAGCTGATTGTTTCTGACTTAACTGTGTAATCTTTGGGTTTCATTCTCTGGGGAGAAGTTAATATGCTCCGTTTTGCTGTCGTGGTCGCGCTGGTGGCCTCAGGAGCCGTAAAAACAAGTGAAGAGAACAGACCATTTTGTCTGGGGATTTTGTTTGATTTCTTCGAAGGACAAGGTCTCAGCAAGGCACTGGGAAGGATCTCCCAGACCTTAGGGTGTCCCTGCACATTTAGGTATTTCACCGACTCCGTATCTTAGGAGAAACCCCTGCTTTACGAGGGGCACCCGTCTTTCTCTACTGTGTCTGGCTGGGATAGAGTTAATTTTCTTCACAGCAGCTCATGTGCTGGATGTTGGGCCTGAAGTTTTAGCTGTGGCTGAGCAGTGTTTGAACAGCGTTCGGACCTTCTCTGCTTCTTGCTCTGCCCTTTCACTGAATACATACGGGGTGCACAAGGGGTTGGCAGGGGACAGAACCAGGTAAATGACCCAAACTGACCAAAGGGATGGTCCAGGTCATGTCATGTCATTGCTCAGCCATAAAAAGGGAGAGGAGGAGGCTTGAGGAGATGAGCCATCTAGCTCGGGAACTGTTTGAGCACGGGGTCTACCTGTGGGAGGTGATGAATGATGTCTTTGCATCACCTATTTTGTTTTCTTTCTCTCTTACTGAACAATTTTGACCTTGACCCACAAGTTTTCCTGCTTTCCTTCTGCCTTTCATCCTTCTCCATCCCACAGGGGTGGGAGAACAAGGACTTAGTTGCCCACAGGACCCCCTACCCCCCACCACAACAAAGATCTCTCTTTAGTTCTGGTGCAGTTGTGACCTTCACCTGTGCCGGTTAAGCTGGAGTAGTAATACCCAGTTTTGCTTAATGCTCACTGGACTTTCTACAGTAAGTCTTCAGTCACTCCAGTGGTTTTTCGGTTAAAACCGTTCGTGTTTCAGGAAGATGTTGGGCAATAGAGAGACAGAACGTGCCTGCTCAGCACAGCGATTCTTTTGCATCGTTGACTTAGCTGTCGGATTTGCGTGCCTGCCGATCTCTCGGGTCTGCAAACTTGGCTGTAGTTGCAAAAGCCTTCAGCAGGCATCCCAGATGTTTAAATGACTTACGGGTTGAAGCCTTTGGCCGGGAAACTCCGGTGCTGGAAGAGGATGAGAGTTTGTATTCTGCTGGAAATCCCAGAGCGGGGAGGGGATGATGCATCCTGACCTGAAACAGGGAGCTCAGCTCCAAAATTTCGCAGCGTGGGACACATTCGGAAGTCTTTTTAAAGTCTGTGTTGCAACAGGGGGTCTGTATTGCGGGAGAAAGAATCCTTGAAATGCCTTGTAAATAAAATACCTTTTATTTATACTTTAGGTACATTTCAAGGAAAAGTAAGGGAGATATAATTCTGGGTAAAAAATTTACCTTCAGTAGAAGCATAGCGTTCTTTTATAAAAAGAAAAAAGAAGCAGCTTGGTTTAGAAAATGATTTATGATTTAGTGAGCCTGTGATGTAGACATCAACAGCAAAGATGAAGCCGTCGCCTGAGTTGTGTTTCACTCTCCCAACTGCTGCAAACAAAGAAGATCTGCTCTTTGGTCCTCTTTTTCAAATATGCAAAAACTGTGGTGAAAATTGTCCTGGTTTTGCCTGGGATGGAGCTAATATTTCTTCTCAGTAGCTCGAATAGCGCTGTGTGTTGGACTCCGCGTGGGAATTGGTGTGAGGGGTCCTGGTTTCGCTGGGATAGAGTCACCGAATCAATTTTCTGCCCAGGCTGCATTTTTGAGAAGCTTGCAGTAGCTGATTGAGTGAGAACCAGGTTGATAATTCTCTTTGTTTTCATTCATCGCCAGCCGTGGTATGCGGGTCTCCATGGTGATCAAGGTCTTCAGCAGTTTGGAGTTAGTCAGGTACTAAAACCAGGGAGGAGTGAAGGCTGGGGCGGCTGACCCGAGCTGGCCAACACAGTTATTCCGGACCATCAGTGTCACACTCACTGTACATTGGAAAGTTTGCTGGGGGTGGTGTTTTCTCCTTAGAGCCTCCATCCCTGGAGGGTCTCACTTGGTTGGAGCAGAGCCAGGGCAACGGACCCAAACTGGCCAGTGGAATGTTCTCTATGGAATCATAGAATCCTTGAGGCTGGAAAAGACCCTTGGGATCATCAGGTCCAACCATCAACCCTACTCTTACCTTTACCACCCCTAAAACATATCTCTAGGCACCTCATCTATAGGACCTTTAAACACCTCCAGGGATGGGGATTCAACCCCCTCCCTGGGCAGCCTATTGGAGTAGCTGACTACTCTTGCTGGGAATTTTTTTTTCCTAATGTCCAGTCTAAACCTCCCCTGTTGCAGCTTGACATACAACATCATGCTCAGTATATAGCTGAAGGTGGGCTGGAAAGCTGAGGTTGTAGTTGCGGGATTTTCTCTCCTCCACAACAAAATTTAAAGAGATTGAAGGGAATGAAGTGACTTTTGTTTCATTAGTTTTATTTTTTTTCCCCTCCCTCTTAATTAGCATGGATCCCAGGGATTATGTCCAGGATATAAGAGAAGCCGGGAACCAGGATTTTAAAAATGGAAATTACTCTTTGGCCATCAGAAAGTATGATCAAGCTCTCGGTATGCTCGGCTGCTTAATACAGTGGCTCCCGTAAGTATTCTTGAATTACTCTCTGTAAACCATAAGACAAGTCTTGACGTTTGTAGAATATTACGGTTAACTCCGAACTGTATTTCTTGCTCTGACACTTAATTCTTTTTTGCTTGTATCTTTTGACCCAGTCTTTAGTGTATCGGTTCTGTCATTGAAAAGGAATTGCTCTTCCTGAGATGTCTGTGGGAGATTAGTTAGCGACTGTAATCTGAGTATTTTTACATAAGCACCAGTTATAAATTAATGTCATTAAAGCTCAAATTAATTTTCCATAAACCACGATGATTTCTGTTAAATTACTTCTGTCTCTTAGCTGGCGTGCTGTGGATTAATCTTGCTGTGATTCTGCAAGTACTGGTCTACGGCCTCTTGTTACATGGGTCATCTGGTTATCTGTAAAACAATTCATGCGACTTATTTTTTCTTGTTTTGATCTTTCTTGGTACTCTCAGATTTGTTAATAAAAATAACGCTTCAGCGGTAGAATTCTTTGGGTGTTTCTTTCCAAATGTGTAACGCTTGTTTTCATCGGTTAACATCAGTTGCTGACACTATGGATGATTAAATAGGAGTATTGTGATTAAAGGAGTATTATGTTAACTTCTGATGTATTAACGCTGCTGGTAACCTCACTTAACATCAACCTTTATTTTAGCTTTAGCTATTTAGACTAAGTAATAAAACAAGTCAGGGGCGTGCACATCTCCTTTTGCCTTGCCAGGATTTGCCCGAACACAGGGAGTGTCCTCTGAACGCATCCAGTGTAGCTGAAACAACTTTGTTTGGTGTAAATCGATAGGAATAAGGCGAAGGGTGCAACTCCGTGGCACGTGCCGTTTGTTTGAGCGCAGGTTTTCCAGCTTCCCCGCTACCCCATGGGCTGTAGTCCTGTGATTTGTGTCCTGCTCCTTCCAGAAACCTGCTGGAGTCCAGCAGATGCTTTATGTATTTCAGTGTATTCTGTTGCCTAAAATACATTTATTTCTTAGCTGGTGGATAATTCTGTTGACTTTCATCCGTTGGTGATACAGTAAAATGCGTTTAGGTTGGTTTTTGGTGGCCAGAGCGTGTCTAGTCTTCTTTCCATCTAGCAGCTTCTGTTCCTGTGCCTGTTTTCTCCCTTTCCCTGAGTCAGGTGTATAGAGATGGTCTCTCAAGTCCTCATACTGCGTTATTCCAGTGGTTTTTCTTCAGAAGAGTCCAGGATATCACAAAGGGTTTCCTTTAGGATGTCACTAAGATTTTACAGACGATGTTCAAATGATCTTGGTTTTGTACAACTCTGGTTTTTTCCCCTGGCTTCGTTAGGTGGGTAACACCTAGCCTTTTTTCTTCTAATTTTCTTGTTGCACGACGCGTCCTTTCTTCAAACTAACAAATAATTATGCTGAAACCGTATTTTTAGGTGTTCCAAGGAAATAGCCATGCTGCACTGCAACAAATCAACTGCCTTGTACAGCCTCGGCAGATGGAGAGAAGCGCTGCGGGCAGCCTACGAGTGCTTACGCTGGGATCCGGAGTACGTGAAGGTATTCAGATATTTAAGCTGGCAGTTTTTTCATGCCTGGCTTTTTAAAACGAGCGCCAGTATCTGCTCTTTATTGTGCTTTGGGTTTGAGGTGTGATAAACAAACACAGGACCTGGGTTTCGCTCTGTACGCAAGCATCGGAATTTCGTTTTATTGAAATGAAGCAGGTGTCTCTCCTCTACCAGGCAGGGTTTAGCTGAGTGATGGTGATAGGTCATAGGCTGGACTTGATGATCTAAGAGGTCTTTTCCAGCCTTAATTATTCTATGATTCTGTTCTATGAGATGTTGGTTCTTTCTGGGTCCCACCAAGAGAGGCACCGATACTTTCAAGAAAGGTACTTGCTTAATATCACAGAGAAGTTGATAGCAAGTAGTAAAATCTTAGGTGCCTTCATTGATCTCTTCTCCTGCGTTGCAAGTCATAGGACGAGGAAACGGCCTCAAGTTGCACCAGGGGAAGTTTAGATTAAATACTGGGAAAAATTTCTTCCCCAAAAGGTTGTCCAGACCTGTCCGAGGACAGTGGTGGAGTCCCCATCCCTGGAAGGATTTAAAAGCCCTGGAGATGTGGTGCTGAGGGACATGGTTTAGTGGTGTCTTGGTGCTGGGCTGGGTTAATGGTTGTACTTCATGATCTTAAAGGTCTCTTCTAACCAAAACGGTTCTATGATGCAGCACTGACCAGGGCTCTGCTCAGGCCACGGCACATCCCATCCATGGTGAGGTTCACCAGCTCTGTGTTCACTTGTGGTCTTAGCCTGGCTTCCGGCAGAGATTCTTCAGGCACTGATAGCAGTCAGGGCTGGGATGGGGACTTAGCTTTGAAGGCTCCCTTGGGCAGCATGCCCTGATATTATTTACACATTAATAAGCCTACTGGGAACAGTACGTGGTGATCAAGGTCGTATTGGATTTCCAGTGGACACAGAGGTTTGTGTTTAAGTACAGGTTGATTGAGTACACACCGAGGCAAATACTGAGTCATCTGTTAGGAATCAGTAGCGGTTGTGCAGCGTTTGTGATACGAAGACATGGACTTGGATTGGCTTTTATGTGCAATAGTCTTCTGGACTAACTGCTACGGGCTCCCAGAGGCGTTAGAATAGAATCGTAGAATGCTTTGGCTTGGGAGGGACCTTTCAAGGTCATCTAGTAGAAGGTATTTGGTTTAGATACAGCAAAATTGCACCCAAATACAAATTCAACTTGTGCTGTCTTGCAACGTAGAATCATAGAATGGTTTGGGTTGGAAGGGACCAACCAAATCCTGTCCAGAGGAGGTTCAAATTTAGTTGCTAACAGTATATTTTCATCCTATAGTTACTTTGCAAGTTTTGTTTTCCAAGATTCATCACCCTTAGTATCTGTGATGACATCAGTAGCATATTGTGAATTTCAAGCACTGTTTGTTGCACCTTTTTTGTAGCTCTGTGTGTAAAAAGTTGTAAAAACGCTACTACGAGTTATTTTTATGCCAAAATCAGTGAATTGAGGGAAAAAATGATAATGTTTTGTAGTAAATACCTCTGAATATTTTCTCACCAACGGTCTTTCTTGTCCTCCTTTTTTTCCCTCAGGCGTATTATAGAGCTGGCCACTCTCTGATCATGTTATCGAATCCTTACGAGGCGATTTCTATGTTTCATAAAGGCTTGGTTCTCGTGCATGCTTCTTCAGACCGAAGTCAAGTCGCTGATTTTATAGTGGGCATCTTCATAAGCATCAACGGTAAACTCAAATTAAGAGCTTAATTTTTCCGAGAGCCTTTCAGTAGTAATGATCACCCAAGTCCTTGGTGGAATGTCCTTCAGGAGGACATTCCTATGGTCCTTAGTGCCTTGGATTTCTTTGAGGATTATGAATATGTTGTCCAGTTCGTGTACAGCAGATGCCAACCATCCCAAAACATTGTGTAGGGGAGTGCGTTGTCTCACAAGAGCATGTCGGTCATGGGATAGTTAAGAGATTGAAATTCAGAGTCACGGAGACAAGGTTGGAGGTTTGGAACTCCAGACCCATACGGCTTTCGTGGTTTTCATCCAAACCACTCTGCTTTCCCTTTAGCTTAGATAGATTTGAAGGTAATTAGAAGATCTTTAGCTTAAACTTGAGTTTACAGTGGGGTGTTTTCCAGTGTGTGGGGGGAGTTTCCCTCAGCTGGTAATGGACAGCAATGGAAAGAGGGGGAAGTTTGGCCTTTCTTTGGCATTGTGTGGCGTGTTCTTGAGCAACGTCCATCCTGTGTCTCCTTGCCGTCTCCTCCTTCTTGCTTTTTGGTCCAGTTCACTGGTTTTGTCTGGTGGGGTTTGCAGGATTGCCTGGAGATTTTGGGTTGAACCCCTGCCGCGTTTACCTGAACTTGTAGCCTCGTGTGAAGAACCTTGATGAGCTTTAGCAGCATCCATAGCTGGGTTCACCCACTGTTACAAGAACCACAATAAAGTTCACAACATCTTGAGGCTTTGAGGCGTTTCCTGAGGGCAGGGATTAAGTTATTTTTCCCTTGTCTGATGAAAACAGGCCACTGAAAAGGTGTTAAGGCCCTGTTTGACCTTCTCCTGGCTGTCAATCAGCGCTAAAGTTGCCACTGCGCAGTGAAGCAATTCAATTGGGAAGTCCCCAGCTTTAAAAGTGCCACGTATACTAAATAGTTCTCTCCATTGCTTATTCCTGCAGATGAACGAGTCTCTCCACCCACTTTCTCCCCGGCGTACGATTATATTTTCAGGGCAGGCTTTGATGCCCTGATTTGGCAAGCGGTGATAGAAAGGTTGGCCCAGAAAGGGAAGTGGCGGGTAAGTCTGTCGCTGCTGCTGTGTGGTAGGTGCTCATGTCTTACCTCTTCAGGGTGAGCCCGTGTTGCCTTTAAAATCCCCGACAGTGGATAGTTATTGTTCCCTGGTTCAAATGCCTTGATTTTTTTTACGGCTTGGAAAATAGTTGCAGTGATAAATAATTTCTGAAATTCATTTCGAATCGAAGGGATACAATGAATTTGAAATCCCACTTGTCGCTTGCTGTTGTCTCTGTCGTAATTAGAGTGCCATCTAGAGTCGTCATTCCCGAGAGGAGTCAGAAGGGAGAATAAAAGATGTAGATTTGTGATCTGTTTTACTTTTCCTTCCGTATGACTGTCCTGCTTTCAGCTGGGATAGACCTCATTTTCCTTCTTAGCAGCTGAACCAGTGCTGTGTTTTGGATTCAGTGTGGGGATTGGTATGAGAAGAGCGCTGATAATACACTGATGTTTTCAGTTGTTGCTAGGAAATCGAGGGCCCTTCAGCTACCCACGTTCTGCTATTGTGCAGGTGCACAAGAGCCTGGGAGGGAGCAGAGCCGGGGCAACGGACCCAAACTGGCCAGTGGAATATTCCATATCACGCAAGGTCACGCTCAGAATATAGATGAGGGGTGGGATGGGAAACTGGGGCTCTTCTGGTACTATCTTGAAAAAAAAAAAAGGTCTGAAATGTTGTTAGCTCTTGATTGCTTTCCTACAAGATCCGATGAGGCAAGAAACCAAAGTTTCTAAGGGTGCTTGCTTTGTTGTTGTTTTTTTTTCCTTCTAGTCTTGTCTGTTGTTGTTAGCTGAGAAGAAAGAGCTGCCCAGGAATCTGAGAGTCAACCAGTTATCACTGAAGAATCTCTTTGAGGTAAAGTAGTATCCTTTTTATTTTTTTACCTTATGTCTATTTCTGTTCTTGTTGACTTCAGCGAGAGATTTTCCGTTTCGTGTGCGAGGTTGAAGCAGATCAAAGAAAAATAAGATGGAAAATAATACGTGGATTTCGATCGTTATATATTTTACCTCTTTTCATTTGAAAAATAAATCCTTAATTTGCATAATTTCCATATGTAATTTAGTATTTCCCTCACTTGGATCAAAAGAAGACACCTCCCTCTCAAGTACAGCAAGATATTCATGTCACGCTTGTAACCTGACAGTTTAATGATGAAAAATCTCTGGCAGCATTTAAGTTGGGTGCTTTCCAACCAGGAGAACTTGTGATATACGTAGAATAAGCTACTTTTATACTTTGCCAGCCTGTTTCTGGACTGCTTCATAGTGCTGAGGACAATTACACGGAGTTGAGCTGGGTGCAGTGTTGCTATTTGCCCTTCCCTCAACTCCCCAGATTTTTCAGCGGGTGGCTTTATACTTGTGTCTTTGCCTTTGTACCAGTGTCTTAGCAAAAAAATCTTCCTTCCTGGGCAAGCAAGTCAAAATTCCTCGCTGAGAAAGCAGGATAAAAGTGAGTTGTCCTGCAAGTCCTTTGTTGTTGAATTGGCCCGACCAGTCTTAGTTGTTCTGCTGGGTTGGTTGTACTGAAAGAATCAAGGTGAAAGATCCCGAAGCGTTCCTTCTCTTCTGCAAAAAAGAGAAAATGTGGCTTTCCGACAACTCAGACTTCCCCTGCTGCCACCGAGTTCTCCCCGTAATCTGTTGTATTTGGATTTTGTCACTGTGCGCAAACAGGAATTCTTGCCAGTCAGAATTTGGCATGAGGTGTTAGGGGGGAAAAAAAAAAAAAAGAAAAGAAAAAGGTTTATTTGTGCGTGTTGGAAGCATGTGTGAAGGCTGCTATTTAAAAAGATGACTGGCGCAAACGGAGAAATTGTGTCTGAACGCTGCTTCCGACCACCCCCTCATGTCCTGATCCTTCTGGCGTATTGTCTCAATTTCCATCTGAGCTTCCTCTGCCCACCTCCAGAGTTCCCCGTATTGCTGTACCCCTTGTAGACTGTGCTTCGTGTTCATTAAGTCCTTGCTAGCACATCGTTTTATTCAGTTCAGCTGACTTCTACTCGGGCTGCGTGTTCTCTACCTTGGTTTGTAAACTTGCCCATCAATTCCGTACTTCTGTCAGATCACCTTCGAGGAGTTTATCTGGCCAAAAATCTCTCTCTGGAGTCTTGACACCTTTTCTTTGTCGTATCATCAGTGTTGTCTTAATAATGCCAGATGCTTCCTGAGATGGAGCTCCTTCCATGGAGTTCCGGAGGTGTAATGGATGGATTCCCTGAGTTCCATAAACTCCTCGCCGCTGTCTGTAACTCCTCTTTTCCCAGTTTCAAGTGTTCTCCAACCTTTTTTTGCTTGGGGTAACTACCTTCCTGAGCTGCCTCATCCAGGCTTCGAAGGCACAATATCCAGTTACAGGAGTAGGTGCACTTAGAGTAATATTTAATAGACAAGTGCAAGGCAGAAAGTGTCACAGTATCACCTAGGTTGGAAAAGACCTAAAAGATCATCCAGTCTAACCTTTCACTCTAATCTTTATCACCCCTAAGACATATCCCTGAGCACCTCATCTCTACACCCTTTAAACACTTAAGGGATGGTGACAAGTCATTTACAGAGAAGAAATACAGAAATATGTATTACAAAGTAGATGTTTTGTTTGGTGCTCTTCAGAGCAGGACGAGACTCTTTTAAGATTGATGAACTTCTCATATGGAAGAGCGTTTTGAGCTTCTACTGGAATTAATACATTTATAATAAACATTTCATTTTACAGGGGATAATAAGGCTTGTTGCTGTTCCACTGATTGTTGTCATAAAAGCCATGGAGATAGGATTAAAAAACGCCAAAACAACAGCGCCTTCTGTGTGCATAAAAATAACGTGTTGTAATCGTGCTCTTTGTTATCAGACTTCCGAGTTGTACGTGCGCAGTGAGAAGATGCAAGAAGTGGTGGAGTTGGTCAAGTGGCTGATTTCCATCGGGGCGAAAGTTGAAACCATAGGAGCGTATCTGCTTCACACCGTCATCAGGCTGTGTATCAGAGCAAGTGAGTGACATCTGCAGCTCAGATCAAACAGTGGTGGCCTTCATTGGAGAACTGACAGAAGTATTTAGATTTTAAAAAAACCCCCAAACCTAATGAGATCGAGTCATAGAACTGCTCTGGCTGGAAGAGGCCTTCAGGAGGATGGAGTCCCACCAATAACCCAGCACTGCCAGGGCCCCACTAAACCATGTCCTTCAGCACCACATCTCCACAGCTTTGAAACCCCTCCAGGGGTCAGGGGGCCTCCACCCCTGCCCTGGGCAGCCTGGGACAGGCCTGGGGAACCATTGCAGGGGAGAAGTGTTTCCTAATATCCAACCTCACCCTCCCCTGGTGCAACTTGAGGCTGCATCCTCTTGCCCTGTTGCTTGTTCCTTGGGAGAAAGACCGATCCCACCTGGCTCCAGCCTCCTGTCAGGGAGTTGTCGAGGGTGAGAAGGTCTCCCCAGAGCCTCCTCTTCTCCAGGCTAAACAACCCCAGTTCCCTCAGCTGTTCCTCACAAGATCATGTAGATATAACCTTTCATTTGCCAATAAGGCACTGCTTAAAAATGTTGTAAATGCTCTCTTTGGTAGTCTGAGCCTGACAATGGGTCTTTTTCTGCTGTACCCTTTTTTACCCCTTATAACAAGTGAATTCTATTAATCATTTCAGGAAAGAACCATCTCTTCAGGTGGTTACTGAACCAGAGGCCAGACTTGAAGGAGAGGATCAACGAACAAGACAGAGATGGATGCACCCTCCTGCATGTTGTGGCTTCTTCCAGTGAATATTCCCAGAAACGCAGTAAATACACTTTGCATTTCATTCTTCTTTTGCGGTGTACGTGTAGTGTTCTGGTTTTATGTGGAAAAATAGATAATGGAAGGAAATTTCAACTCCCGGAGGTAAATATTTCACACTAAGGAAGGAAATGAGAAAGTCCTTTTATCTGGATGTAGTCTTTGTAACTAAAGAGTGTTTAAACATCTCAAGAATTCCTATTGTCTACCTAATTTATGACCGTTTTCTTTGCTCTCTGGTTTGACTGGTCATGATTTTCTCGCAAGCGTGGTGCGGTTTTTAGAATCAAAAATTACCTTTCAAAGCTTGATGCACTCTGAAAATCGTCTTAAGCCACCTAGAAACCTGTTCTGTTATTTTAAATGGGTGAAGATTTAAACCCTAAATAACACAGGGTACCTTGGAGGAGGAGGAAAATGTAATGCTTTCCTTCGCATTTTCTGTGGGGTTTCTTTTCTGTTCGCTTAGCTTGGCTTTTTTTCTCTTTTATTTCTTCCTCTTCCCACTAGGTGGCAACTGGAAATAAGCGCTAATGCCAAGAGAACACCAGACTTTTAGGTCGTGAAGTGCAATGACAGTTCTGGTGGTTCTCTTTAATAGTATAAATGGAAGGTGCACAGCCTATACCTAAATGATTTTATTTTCTAGAAAGATGTGACAGGTCCTTTGCAGCAGTTCCAGTTTTTGCTTAATACTGTGACATTTCCAGAAGAGACCATATCCTTCTATCTATCTATCTATCTACACACATACATGTTTTTAAAAGAATTATATAGTGCATATAAATATAGAAAGAGTCTATGTTTTAATATATGTTCATTAAAGCTTATTATTTAAATTTACATAGTGTATGTATATATTATCTATAGAGTATATATTTAATATGAACAGGAAGGATCACGGAAGAAACAAAGGCAGAGGAATATCAGCAGACTTTGAAGGAGATCCTACAGTGACATCTGAATCTCTTTCCCAGTTCTTGTTCAGTCGTAAATCCAGTTTGTTCAGAGGAGGAGTGAGCTAGAGCACTGTAGGGCTTACATTAAATTGTATGAAATTGAGATAAACTATCCAATTAAGCCCCAAAGTCAGCTTTAATTCTAAATCAAGAAAAAAATGCAGGATTAAAATAATGAACAATACTGAATTTATTAATTTTTAAAGCACAGACATTGCATTTCCTAGCTTTAGAGAGATGAAAAGCATCCATACTGTCAATGGTAAAGTTTAAATCAGAAGATTAAGTTGTCCAATGACAATATCTTCTCTAAAATATTTTTCACCATGTAAAGTTTTCGAGGTGGAATGTCTGTGCAATCATTTTGACATGCTGCTGTTTTACAGTTAGGAAGGAAATGTTTCATGCATTATCTGGTTTAAATCACATATTATGTGGTTTAAATCATCTATATTATCTGGATTAGATCAAGAAAGCTACAGAATAGCTATTTTTAATCCAGACACAGGTATTTGATTAATCTTACGTAGTTATCTTTTATTTATGTATTTGTATTATATATTTTATATATATAA
>WEIS01036000.1:0-16195 GCA_013389965.1 Todus mexicanus
AAAGAAAATAAAGTTATTTTAATATATATAGAAAGAGAACAAAATGAAACTTGAGGGAAAACTTACTGGCGTTACAGTTTATCCTGATACAGTCTAGATGGGGAAAAATAAATGAAAGATGAAATTGCATCCTTCAAGGTAACAGCTGCAGACATCCAAAAACAATCAGTCCACCCTTCCGGGGACAGACACACGCAAAGAGATGTGGCCATTTTATACTTATATACAGTCTATACAAGTTCAGGTGTGGGTGTATATGTACAGTATGCTCCACATAAATATCTGTTACATAAATGTATATATATATACACATATATATGTATACACATATGTATAGAGAGATATACCAATATACATATATATCCACATGTTGGCACAGAAAGCTATTTTCTTTTTACAGAAACCTACGCATCTAAGAGTATCTTCTACTCCAGACCATGAACTGACGTGAATTACAATCAAAAAATTGATAATTAATGCACAAAAAAGTCTCCCTCAAAATGCAAGTCATACTCCAGTGTCATTTTGCTTTTTAAAAACCCTCAGCAATTTCTCTAAGAAGCTTGAAGCTCAAACTCAACCTTTACACTTGATTTCTTTTGAATTAATTCGTATTGTTATTGCATAAATACACCATCTGTCCAACATAGAATACCTGTAAAATCAGTCTATGAGATTTGCTGGTGCAATATTTAACCCTTTCCAACTCTCCCAAAGACAGACTCTCTTCTCATTCCCCCAAAGCCAGCCCAGAACAATTTTTAATTTGTGCACAGACACATTTGACACTGTCCATTCAGGTGAGGAAAGGGTTAATATACTGCCCAGTTGTGTCCTATCATAAAATGGCCACTTGCAAACAGCTAACCGCACGAACGCCCAGCCCAGATTTCATGGAAATACATTTTTTTTGCTTGGTAGAGGAAATGGGGATTTCTTTCAAAGGTCCCCAGCTCTGCCAGTTCCTCAGAGCCCAATCTCATCTTGCTGTCTGAACGCTAAGACTGAATGGAATGCTCATAACGTTCAGGGAGAAGATGAAATGGGCAGTGAAGTGGCAGATCTGGGAACTTTTGCTGGCCCTGCTTTGTTCAGAAGTTACAGGCAAGGGAGGGGCACATGGAAAGAAAAATACTATGCTTGTGGAATCTAACATACGGCAACGGAGGAGTCTACACAAATAAAATAAGTTGAGGTAGGAGAGCCTGAGCTAGAGGGCTTCTCTCATTTAACAAACTAGTGCTCAGTATATCTCAGGATACAACCCATAAGAGGATCTTTTGTTTGTAAATGTCTACTTGCAGCCTTGTGAAAATCCATTACTATGGTGTCTGACACAGACAAGAGCTTTTATACCAGAGCTATTAGGTATCTTGAGCCATCCTGACCTTCCTGACCTTCCCTCAGGAAATCAAGGCCAGTAATAATAGCACCTTTCTACTGACAACTAAAGCTTTGACCAGCAGGGATGGATATATTTATTATAGAGATATGGCCCAACAAGAGGGATTGCACAGACTGGCAGAGGAATTAACTGGACCAATTTTATGTTTACTCAGTCGGATGAAGGAAAATTATTTCAGCAGCTGAAACTAAATGCAGTTCTTAAAAAATAAAATAGAGGAAGCTATAAGAGCCTATAAATAAAGATCTGTAATGAGCAGGGACATACCAATCAGAAGCAGCATAACCAGAGAGAGTCTGTTTTCAAGCAGAACTTCTCTTGAGAAAATCTGGGTTTGGTTTTGTGCGATTAGGTTTGTCATGTGTCGTCAACCGCAACAGAAAAGTGGGAGCAAACAGCCCTGGAGCAATTGGTACGATCATCATACAGTGGTGGCTATATCCCTTGGGTGGGGTAAGGGGGCCTCCGAAGTACATGCTGGGGAACTTCCCTCAGTGACTTTATGGAGAGTGAAAGCAAGAGTGAGAGAGTCTTCCAAGTCTCCACTGTGAGATCAAGAGAATCATTACAGCTGGAACAATAAGAGAATTTCTTATGGGCTAAAAAGTAAGTGTACTGGAAAGGGAAACATGGCTGGTCCTCAGCAACATTCATCAAAGTTAAAAACTAAAACCATTATTGTGGTAATAATATCTATAGAGAAGTTCTCCATTTTAATTTTTTTTATATACCAAACAACCTACATGTCCCAGGGTTTATCCTCAGGCTGAGTCACTGACTGGACCAGGTGAAGGGATCAACATTTCAAACTGAAAAACAGTGTAACCCTTACCCTAGCTGCTAGATTTCTATTTCAAAGGACAGTGAGAGACCAGATCACTGAGGGGGTTGCCCTGACAACTACCATGTAGACTTTGTGAGCATGAAGGCCAGGGCAAAAATGACCAAGCACACTCCAGAAGCACCAGCCCCTGAGCTGGGTCAATGGGGATCCCTCATGGCAGCTAAGCAAGTACATCTGCCTGCACTGCTACACCAGCACCACCATACTCTCCACACTGCCTTCAAAAACCAAGAATTTTTTTCATTTGTTTTGTTCATTTCCTTAATTCTGAGCCTTGTCCAAAGCAACAACAAAAAATATCCAAACATTAATATATTCATCTGGTTTTTTCCTCTTACATCAGTTTTTCGAAAGGAAGAAAATATACCTATTTTCAGGAATTATTCAAAATTCAGGAATAATTTAAAAAACTGCTTGGGATTCCTCCTGCACAATCCCAGGGTAATGAGACTTCTGGTAATTGTTGTCTGGGGCTCTCAGCCCTGTTATCGGTTTCTATTGATTAGATTTGCTTTATTTAGGTATGGCTGCATTCCTAACTCAAAGGCATTTTATCTTGTTTTAGGTTTTGAAGATGAGTACACCTGAACAGCTGTAAATCCAGTCACCTGCCAGTTCAGCAACCGGATGAGGAATCTGGGTGACAGCAGTAAAGTGAAAACACAGTCTGTAACTGTAAGACAAGCAGGATGAGCTAGGAAGAGCTTCTGAAGCTACTTTATTATTCCTTATACAAACCAGAAGTCGCTTCCTTAGTGCTTGGATGGAAGGTTTTCCAGAGCACATCACTTGGAAAATTGGCCAAATACCCTCTCCTTGCAAAAGGTTTAAATATCTCCACTGCAATTAGCTATCACTAGAATTCATTGTTTGAATAGACACATCTTTAGTAGCAGATAGAAATCTTTGTGAATTAGGCCTTTCTTACCATTTGTATCGTTGTGTTTGAAGAGTGATATTTATTTTACATTGCTAAGACCCCAGGTTGTTTTTTCCCTGAATCTGAAAAGAAAGTAACCTTTGCTGTGTGAGAAGAAAGTGCTTATTCCTTTTAATGAGCATCCACACGTGGTTATGGAAGAGCATTTTAAGGCAAGACTAGATAGGACAAGAAACATAATAGGGTCCTGACTGTTCCTAAGCTCATTCTAGGTTATTTCCTACAGGGAAACCAGATGAGGTCCTGTGTACACTCTTATCCCATGATATAGCGTGGCTCTCTGCCTCTCTCCTACTTGTATACAGTCAGACTGTGCACCGACCTGCAACTGGCAGCTGACATACTTGCATGTCTATGACAAAAATAAAATTAAAAACTCAGGGGCCTTTTGTATCTACCAATTGTAGGAAATAAATTTATTCATGAGAAAAGGTGTGAATGGGCACACACTGGCAGGCCTGAGTGTATGATTTGCTGATAAAAGTTGTCATATATTTAGAAAACAAAAATAGCAAATGTACCTGCTCTGTTTGTATGCAAGAATGATAAAAGCAACTTTACGTTTTGGAGATGCAAAGATGTCTTTGACATCCTTGAGGAGATAGCTTAGGAAAAGATAGGTGAGAGGGATGATTACACTTCCTTACAGGAAAACTGACTCGCATTAACAGGAGGCAGGAAGTATTTTTTCCAGTCAATAGTGACCTGAAGCTAAGCCAGGATAGGAAGAAAAAAATCTGACATATTCCTTAGAAAAGTGAGTGACACGATAAGCCTCCCAGTCATCAATGGGAGGAAAAATGTGAAGTTGGATTTCCCTGTTGGACCAGCCATTTCTTTCCCTTTCTACACATCTCAGCACTGGAAATGAGGCCCAAGCATGTTCCAAGCCATGATTTTCTTAATTTCTCTCTCTGTCTCCTTCCGCTCTAGACCCATTTCTTCAGCGTTCTTCTCAACAGAAGTGAGATCAGCATCACATTCAGACTTCTAATCTTCACACAACAAACACTCAAGCTACTGTGAGATGTGCTGTCAACATGCAGATTGCAGTGCCTCGGGCACCAACACAGGAAAGGTCTGAAATACCATCATCATCCCTCCTTCTTAAAGAATTATTCATCACTGCTCTTGCCTCCCCTCCCACCTTCTCCAGCAAGACCCCAGCCACCCATCCCCACTCACACCTGCTGTATGACATATCTACCCCTTTTGGTTTGGACAACGAGTGCTGGGGAGGTGGGTGGGATATGCCAGCCCCTGCAGGCTGCTCTGTACGCTCTGTTCTCAGGGCTGTTTGCTGTGCGGGCCGCAGGCTTCGGGCCTTTGAAGGGTTGAATACCATCTTTTGATTTACGATGTTTGATGGGGTGTGGGAAAGCTTTACAACTAAACACACAGAAGAGTCAAAAAAAAAAAAAAAAGGAAAAGAAAAGAAAGAACAACAGAGGAAAGACCTTAATAACCGCACAAATGATAAGCAGTAATCAAATGGAATAGATCAAAGAAGAGAAGAAAGAGACAGCTCTTAGTAATAATATTAAATGACTTAGAAGAAAAGCACAATTAAATAACTCACCACTCAAAACAGTTTTTCTTGACATATATTTGTCATGGGTTAGACACTCGGGGGGATGCTGACACATAGCTAGTCAGCATCAAGCATCTTTAGAGGTGGTGCTGATCACTGTTTCTCACTGATAAGGGGATTTTGGCAGGGTCAGATAATGACGATTTGGGTCTCATTTGTGACATTTTGGCTATAAACAGTCTCCTTATAGAGTTAGATGTGACTTACACTAAACAACAGAGGGGTAATGTAGAGCTAAGCAGATACTCAGCTGTCCCATCACTTCCCTGACAGAAGCATGATACTGCCAATCTTCCAGTGATTAATTTTATTCCCTGAGAAAAAAAAAAAAAAGCTAGCCATAATTGCCAATAAATGAAACAGTGGAGAGAAAAAAAATCTCACTTGGCAGATTATTAGCACCAACTGTATTAGATCAGAAGAAAATGCAGACACACACATTATACATATATATATATATATATATATGCGCACTGGAGTTTTGTGAAAGATTCTCTTTGCACATGTAAGAATGCTCAACAGCAATTCTTTTGAGCTGTTCTCCAGAGAAACCCTGCAAATCTATGAATTTTTCCTTCACTGTAAGTTAATATAGGCAGAGATGGCTATCATGAAAGTGCTATTTCTCTTTGAGGAGTTATTGTCATAGCAGAAGTTGATCTATTCATTCTGTCCTCTAGGCTGGTCTAGATAGCACAGCAAGTGCTCCTACGCTAGCTAGACACTCGATAGTGATTTACACTTAGTCAGTAAAGCTAAGCAGAATATGTATATATATTCCAAACAGGAACCCTATAACAAAATATATAATGAGAAGCAAGGTTTTCTATAGCCCTTTAGATGGAGACTCTGCTTTTAGGAGATATGACCTTATTTTTTCTATTCTCTTTCTTATTCTAAAAGCAGATATTAGGGTCTGACTTGCACTTTCAAAGCCAAAAAGAAGCAATTTTAAAAACCAAGGTAGTTCCAGGAGACAACTGGTGGACAACAAATTGTCCAGGTGAGGATGAGGAATGCTGAAATCACCACCCAAGTTCATCTATGGTGCAGTAAGATTTTGATGAACTTTGCATATATAGCCAGGACAGGAGTCAATAAAACAAGAACCATTATTGCAGGTATAGGTGTATAATAATTTTTGCCCTCTACCACAAAGCCACTATGTGTTTTGCTCCTGAGATCACCAGAGTAGGGCTTTGAAAATTCTGGTACTGTCAGCTCAAAAAACGCAAAAGCTTGTTCCAGGGGTGCTTAGAATTTTGAAAGCTGACACAAGCTTTCACAGACCATGAACACATCTTCATATAGAGTACTCTATAAGAGATTTAACATTGTGCACTATCATGATAGTTCTGCCTCTTTGACTCAGAATCTCTTCTTATTTATATTCCTGGATTCACATGACGCAACAAGTTGCATCAGTGAAAAGCGAAAGAAGGCTTTAACTCATGTATTTACATTGTTTAAAATGTCTATTTGTCATTCAGTACAATATTTAAAGACTGGCAATAAAATGGATTGAGACTAATATAATAGCACATTTATTCCCCTTTTTATTCCAGTGTTGTTATTGTTGAACTTGTTTTTAATTGCCTTTTTTATTATTTTCTGGGAAAGTGTAACTATAAGGAGACAGAAAACAACCCTTGGGCAGGATGCACTTTTATTATTGTTGTCTTCATTTTAGTAAAGACTCAATCAAAAAAACCCACACACTGTTTTACTAGATATAAAAAGCACAAGAGATTGAACATATAGCAAATAGAAAATAGAAATAATTAGCGTATCAGTAAAATAGACCAAGTTGTATCAAACGCTGCCAAACACTGTAAAGGGCACGGGATTCACAGGACTTCTGCTTGCCACTATATCCATGTTGTTTTCCTTCCACAGTTGGCTTTGACTGTTTTGAGTGATGCTGGATGAATGAGGAGTGTAACTGATCAAAAGATGGACCAAATAGCATGTTTCACACAGAGGTCACCAGTCCCAGACCAAGAAAGGAAACTTAGAAACTTAAAGACTTAAAAAACAACACTGTCCATAACAAAGAACTGACAGCAAATCTTCATGCAGCAATGCAGAAGAGAATTTCTCTCCACAAGAGAATACCCATTATGAAGGTCTCAGTAGTTATTTCAGAAATCAATCCAATCAAACCAACAGAAATTAAACAAAATCACTAAATAAACAACTAATCACAAGCCCAAACTAATAGTGAAGGGGCAGCTAAAGGTTTTATACGATACCTAAATTGACCATAAGTTTGACACGGCCTCCATCCAGCTCCAGACGCAGAGTGTCAGCAGAGTCTCGTGAGGTGGTTGCCATCAACAGCCCATACGCACGTTGGGACATGAAACGGAAGGATACATCTTCTGCTTCTGTATGCATAACCATAGGCATGATGATCTTCATGTACATGCTGCCATCGTAGCTCAAGATAGAGGCCTCTGCAAGAAACCAGTAAAAAATAGCAAAAAAAAAAAAGTTACACTTCTGTGCAATCTCCATTCCCAAAGAACCCTGATGTCTATCACAGAGCATTGTGTTTACAGAAATCATACCACTCGCCACAGAAAGGTATATAACTGAGGAAAAACACAGCAACTTTTTAACTGCATCCAGCTACCCTATGTGACAAGCATGAGCAGCAAACGTTGAGATACAGAATTCACCACAACTGTAGGTGACAGCACTCAAGGATAAATGTGTTAGCACAGGGTCCTTTTACAATAATAAGCTGGCAAAGCATCTGTTTTTCACATCTTCAATAAAATGCAACCTCCTCCATTAGTCCAACTTTCCCTAGCACTGTCTGTAATGATCACTTTAAATAATGTCTACAATACTTCTGCTAGAGCATTTAGTCTTGCCCTTGAAAGTTCAGAGTTCCTATTTCTGGTATTCTTAAGAGCTGTTGCTTATGTAGAGAGGAATTTCATTCTATTGATAACACTTCAAATAAAAACAACTGTATGAAGTAAGTTTCCTAACGGGTCTTTTCTACATCAGATTTGTGCTGGTTTGTGATTTTATATTTTTCCTTTCTAATAACTACTGTTAGTAGAGCTCTGCTGATACAAGCGATAGCACTGCAATGCAAATGAAGGAAAAAATAAACTAAACTCCATTGCAAGTTTAAGTGTCTTTCAAACACAAGAAAAGTCAAAAGATGGAGGCACAATGAAAGCCAGGAGAAGGAAAAAGAAAAAAAGCATCAAGGAAATAAATTGTATTTTTCTATCATCTCTGAGAATGTCAAAGAAAATGGGAAGTTCAGCTGGGAAAAGAAGTTATAGTACTTAGCATTCTCTATTTGTTCAGGGTCTTGCCTGCAGAAACTGATATTCTTCTCTAAAGGGATAGTATTAAACTCCCGTGATAGAACTGCAGCAACCACTACAGCATGGCAATCATTGTTTCAGTCCGCGAATATGCTCCAAAGTATTTTTATCTGCAAAATTTACAAATCTATAAATACATTAATGTATGAATCAGAGTGTCTCAAAAGAAGAGCTATAGAGATTGTTCCATGTAGGACTTCTACTACAAAACTACATAAAAAAATCCCAGAGGTTAAACAAAAAAAGACCAGTTCAGCTCCCTAGGCATATGGAAGGATTGCTCTGTAAATTACAATTACCAGTGCCTCCTTCACTTTAGCTAGTTTTCTCAAATGGCTGGGATTCTCACCAGGCCTCCTACATACACCCCAGAAAGCCAAAACCCCGTCTAATTTAACTAACTGCTACAACACATATTTGGAATCTAGATAATCTCCTTATGTTTCAACCTTTTGTCCTGTATTTCCCAGCCAGGCCACTCATGGTGACAGGAGCAGAACTTCCAGAGGAAAACAGCAAGCTTAGCACAGTCAATCCTTCAGTCAATTGTCTCACTGGCTAAATATTAGATGCTAGAGTAGGGTGGATGGGTGGGCAACAGGAACAGCTATATGTCCATGCTGAAAATAACTCATAGCTGGCGCCACGATAGCCAGTATCAGAACTGCAGTGTGCAATAAATATGCAAATGGGGTGATAAGGATGTAAGAATCAAGCTGATGAAGTGACAGAAGAGACATATATATGGTTACAAAACATTTGGTGGGGATCATTGTGGTCATACTGGTTCTGCAACACACTGAACTAACAGCTTATGCAGCACCTCTCACATTATGAGACATACAAACCCATTAAGAATAAAACTTCTCTGAGAGCACCATTATAATGATGGTTGTGAACAGCATTCCTGTTCACCAGTTTTCTTAGCTGCGCTTGCCAATACTTGTCATGGTCTGCACACACAGAGGTCTCCACACGTGATACCCAGTCAGCCATATATAAACCTTCTGGGTGCCAGCTGTCAGAGCTGCCCTGGGAACTCACATCTTTGCTTGGCCAAGAAACAGAGAATTAAAGAAAGCTTCTTTTTCAAGGTGGGAGGATGGTTTCTTTTCCAAGTGCAACTCTCTTCCCTCTCACGTCTGCACCTCTTACTTGCCACCCACACCTGCAAGCTGGAACTAAATGTACTGTATATTATACACACACTCAAATGCAACACAGACACACACAAACCCTCCTTGCCCTCCTCCCTCTCTCTCTCTGTGGATTGTATTAGAAAATGCAGTCAAGCATGAAATGGCTCTTTTGATGCCTTCAGCTCGGATGTGCCTTGCATGAAACAGTTGCTTTGTGCTAGCACCTGAACAGCTACAAGAAGGGAGTTGGAAGATTTCAGAGTAGGAGTGCCCCAGCTCTGCTGCTTCCTTCTCCACAGCGCCATATGTTAGGTGCTTCAGAAACACAAGTTTTTCTGCAGACACTAGGAGACAACAAACTGAAAGTATGGGAAGAATCATTGAATCATTTTGACTGGAAGAGACCTTTAAGATAGTCAAGTCCAACCACATTAACTGAACACTGCCAAGTCCACCACTAAATCATGTACCTCAGCACTACATCTGCACATCTTTTAAATCTCTCCAGGGATGATGACTAAACTACTTCCCTGGGCAGACTTTTCCAGTACCTGATAACCCTTTTGGTGAAGAAATTTTTCCTAATATCCAACCTAAAACTTCCCTGGTGCAACTTAAGGTGCTTTCCTCTTGTCCTGTCACTTATTACTTAGGAGTTTTTTCCCTTCAAAAAGAATTCATGTCCTTCACCTCTACTGATCCTATTGTTAGAAAATTACTGTCCTTGGACAAGAAATCTCAACCATTATTATTATACTTATGTAAGATGGACCTGGAGAACACTCAGAATTTATGAAGATGGCACAGAAGTCTAAGCAGAGTTTCAACTGACATCCCACAGTAGCCTACAGCAGGTACTACTGTTCCTTCTCTGGCCAGTCTGCTATAATTAGGGAGCAATGAATCCTCATAAAAATTAAGCAGATAAAATTAAATAGCCTGAAACAGTTGAAACAGCCTCTGCACAACCATAGATGATGAGGTTCTGTTCTTGTGTGCCCTATGCTGACCTGAGCCCAGCCCAGCTCAGATTGCCTATGCACTTGCCATCTTTTAAAAATAAAGAAATTTCATTCTCACCTCACAGGTCTTCACCACCTGGAGTATGTGTGAGCTTTTTCAGCACATCCCCTTGCAAGCAGACCATTCCCTCCAGCTACAAAAATACACCTTCAGAGGAAAGTATTGCCTATAGCAGTCATACAAATAAAACCTATCTCCTTGCCCTGACAGTGCCCAAGACTTACTTGAGGAAGGCATGTTATGGCTGAGCAACATATACGGCAAATCTGCTCAAGGTTGAACGTAACCTGGCAACAACTAGGTGACCTGAGCCTCTTAGACACCTGTGCTGGTAACTTTTGCCTGAATGCAGGCATCCATTCGATTCTCCTTGGCCATCTGCAGCGATGGGACTACAATGCTTTTGTTCAGCACCATAACAGGCTGCAGCACTGTTATCTAAGTTTCAAATACATGACATTCCTGTCACTCTTCTACTTTTAGAGTAGCTATTACACTTGGATGTCTCACAGAGACATGCATAGGAGCAATGTGTGAAAACACGTTTCAGAGACCCACAGATTTGTATAGACAAAAAGATCCAGAGCGGCATTTATGTGCAATCCCACAGCCAGAAGCTTCATTGCCATTAGCTTGGAGATGGGAAGAGGAAGAAACCAGGTGCTGATTCAAAACCACCCTGACATAATGCCAGAGATCTGTGAAAATCAATATGTTATTAGGAGCGATTAGCTTCCCAGTCTTGTGCTCTGAGATCCTGCCAGCTTTAATTTTACACTTAGCATCCAAAGGAGCAATTCACTGCTGATTCCCCACAAGGCTCTGCAAAAACCTCCTGCAGAGATGGCAACAGGGGTATTCTTAGAATACAGACAGAAAAATATCCAAGATTTCTTCATGCTCTTCCTCCTGCTTTCTAACCTTTCTATCATACTAATCTGCATTATTTTCCTCTTTCCTTTCTTATCCCTTTTAAGTTTTCTCTACTCTCCTGTTCTTCCCTGTGGTCTCTTTCCCCTGCCTCACAGATTACAATATCACTTTCTTCCTGACATTTCCAGAAAGACAACAGTGCAAAAAGAAGAAAAAAATATCCTCCCTTCACAAGTTTAATTGAAGTCACAAACAAAAGCAGCTCAGGGCACACAAACGAGAGCCAGCTATTGCCTCCCGCTCCCACCAAGCAAAGCTTCCAGAGAGAAGTGTCACCAGCTGGAGGCAAGAGACACCAGGCAAGGAGCAAGTGAGGAAAACAGGTACGCTGGTTGAAAACTACAGAGGAATATAGACCAAACGTTTCCACCTTCTTGCAAAAATTCAAATATCCTTAAAGAAAAAGTGCCAAAACTTTCTATCCACAAACCAGACAAAATTTTCCTGTAGGCATTACAGAGAACACCTCTTTCCATACCCCCTAGCAGACGCATGGCCACAGATAAAAACAGCCTTGATTTTCTGAAAAATCAAAATTACTATTAAAACAAAATAAACAAAAAAAAAAAATCAAAAACCCAGAACAAAATAAAACACAAAAACCCTACAAATAACAAAAGAAAACAAAGGCTACAAAAAAGAAAATGAAATCCTCATTTCTGTCCAAGTGGATTCCAGCCGCCCAAGGAGGTGAGCATGACGGACCTGCAGATGGTGGCTGGGTCCAACCAAGAGCCCAGGAAATATCACGGAGATAAGGCAGGTCCAGGATCAGGCTGGGAAGTCAATCCACAGGCCAGGGCTAAGATAAGATGCCACGATTGTCAGGTGGGGCCACAGTGACAGGGATAGGACATGAGCCTGGCTCAACAGTGCCTATAGCCAGGTAGAGCTGTGAGGAACTGGAGAACAGTCCTGCTGTACCATTACTGGGTAGGGGCTGACAGCTCAGGAGCTGACATAAGGTTCTGGGCTGTGGGCAGACTGGGGGAGCAGTTACTAGTCTACTAAAATTGTCTGCAAATAATATCACTAATCAACCACTGACAGGCTTACTGTGCTAAGAACACAGCTCTTCTCCTTTAAACATCTCACCCTGATAAGATGTCAATAGCCATATCATCAGTTGTTATGCACTGGAAACTCATCAAGATAAAACAGTTAAAATCTTGGACACATACAACTGCAGAAATGCAAAGAACTTGGACTGGTTTTGTCAGTGTTTCATCTCCCTCACAGGCCAAAGTATTTTTGCAACATAAATCCCAATTTTTCTTTGCTTCAAATTAAGGTGACACCTTCCTTCGCTATTCCCAGTGGGCATACAGCTGCTTCACAAAAGGACCTTCACCCCAGCTCTCTCACTGTGTTCTAGACTAAGTAAATCTCTTTTGTTCAACTTCTCCTAGCATTTATCTTCTAAAAGTTGCCTCTTCTGTTTCTCACCTTTGGCTTCTCTTTGATTTGTATACTACTTTCTTACATTCAAATGCTCCAATTTGAATAGTGTATGTCAGTTAAGACCAAGCAGGCAATAGAAGTAGAATAATTACATAAGACACCCTTACCAGTACAATGTGTACAAAATATTTCCAAATGAGTAGCAAATGAGAGAGATAATAGAGCTAGCTTCAAGGCATTCATCACATTTTCAGGGATGCAAGAATACTGCTGGAGCAGTAATAATAATTGTCACTTATAAAGCCACTGATATAAACAAAAATTGCTAACAGATGTTTACATAAATCAGATGACA
The DNA here is from genome assembly GCA_013389965.1 of Todus mexicanus. Classification (NCBI taxonomy): domain Eukaryota; kingdom Metazoa; phylum Chordata; class Aves; order Coraciiformes; family Todidae; genus Todus; species Todus mexicanus. The sequence goes on from WEIS01036000.1 coordinate 12,982, forward strand.
TTCAGATGAATATTTTTCAAGCACATTTTTTCAAAACCTTACAAAATTTATTCAGTATCATTATTTAAAACATTTATTTGCTTTTAACATAGATTTAAGTCTGAAAATAGCCCAGAAATGTGGGTTGGTTCATATAAAATAAGAAATTCTTGAAGAACACCTGAAGTGCAAACCACATTTATTTATCTAGAAACTCAGAACAGAATAATCACTCTATTCACTGTCTCCTCCCTATGGCAGTATTTTACATATTTCCTATCTCTTTCCTTTGTGGTTTTTCCAGACTCAAGCACAAAAGTCAAATTACTGCAGAAAAAAATCATTGCCTAAATATCCGCAAAATGGAAGACACAAAAATCTATGCAAAGAAGCAAACTAAGAGACTCACACAACCCGTCTCTATGAAAGTACAGTACTGCAATGTCCTTTCTCAGACAAAAGAAAAATAATTTAGCTTGATTTATAAAGTTTAGAGATTGAGATTACTTTGGTTATGAATGGAAGCAATTCTGATTTTTTCAGAACTACACAATTATTATTTTTTTCTGAATCCAAAATTAACATCTTGCTTTTCTAGTTCAATATTCTAAGGAGATTATATAAAACCAAAATCCTGTAACCCAGTGTTGAAAATTTTAAGCTCAAAGTAGGTGAAATCTCAAGGAACTAGGTAAAACTGTGAAGCTTCCAGCATGGTAAAGGAAAATTGCACCACATTTTTGACTGTCTACCACAAAAGCTTAAATGGAGATCTTCTAAATTTTAAACTGACCTAGAAAGAAGGCATTTAAAGATCCAGGATCTCAAACCCCTCTCCATTAATAAACTTCACAAGCCTTTGCACTCTAGATTCTAGCTTTGTTTAACTTCTGTAATGAACCAGCTTTCCCGCTCCCAAGGCTAAACTATGGCTACCCTACAAAGAAATATGTACCAGTTCATTCCAGCACCAGGTTTGGTACGTGCTTCCTCTCCTGTTGTCACCACACACAAATGAGGATAAGTTAATTAAGGGATGCTGTCAGGTGGGGAATTGAAAACAAAAACAAAACCACAAAAAAAGCAAGCTTTTAATCCATAATGAAAGATAAATGTTAAATTTTTACCTAAAAAACTTTGCATCTCCCTTCTTTGGGCTGTAACCATAAAGAACTGAGCTAGGGAGGAGTGGTAAGAGCACTGAGTTGCACAGAGGAAATATTTGCAGAGAGAGAAAACTGTAGCTTGTAAATGTTATTGCTAGCCCTGGGAAGTGATGAGTGAGGCTATATTGCCATACTGAAGCTTGGCAGAAACACAGGGGAACGAAGAAGGATCACATGGTCTCTTCAAAATTACTCCAAATGTCACTCTAACATTTACAAAGGTGTATACAACTAATTGGGAAGAAAGCTCTGGCACAAAGGCTACAAGTAGAAGAAGAATTGCTCCTCAAAACCAAGGAGTGTAATGGGGAAGGCTTGGATAAATCTGCTACTAAAATGATATTCTGAAAGTTTGCATCACATGAATGATACTTTTCAGAAACTCATGTGACTTCTGTTTAGTTTGAACATCTCTGAGTCCTCTTCATGGCATTGCCTAGCTGCATGAAGCATTTGATCACTGCCTTCTCAGTAGTGTTCACTAAGAAAGGAAGATTACAGCAAAGATGGAATTTGACTTCTCTTGGAGGCGTACAGTGAAAAAAANNNNTTACGTACCTGGAGGGGCAAAGAAAAAAAAAAAAAAAAAAAAAAAAAGAGGCAGCAGGCACAATTTACAACAAGGGAAATTCCAGAAAATTATAAGGAAAAAGTTATATGACGGTAGCCACATACTGCAACAGAAAGGCTGTAGAAAGTCCACCCCTGCAACTTTTCAAAATGCAACTAGATAGATAATGCCTTTAAAAACTGATTCTGCTCTTGAAGTTGGTCCTACTTGGAGAAGGCAGTAGAGACAGAGACTACCAGAGACTCCTTTGAACCACGAGTATTCTATGACAAGTTTCAGAAGGCACTGATTTCACTGGATATTGCAGCATTTCACAGATATCACCTTACACCTACAAGTTGCTACTCATCTAAGACAGAAAAGATTTCATGTTGAGAGTTATCACATTAACAGGAGCACTGCTTACAGCATGTTGTCAAGACTGAAGAGAACATTGCTCTCCTACAGACACTGTGTGCCCTTAGGGAAATTCTTCACCCCTGATGAATCATCTCAGAACAATTACAGTTAGGAAACAAATGCATTGTGACACTATTAAATACATCCAACTGTTGTACTTTCAGTCCTTCTCTCTCACAAGCCAGAATGCTCTCATCGAAGTGGTGTGTCACAAGCTGTCAGTACCTCCCAGTGGCTGCTGACTCTCAAGTGAAAACTGAAAGGCTTCTAAGGGTGGCTCTCAGCAGTAAAATTTGCATTACTTGCCCAAATTCCAGGAGGTGAGGGGCTCTGCTATAAAATCCACAGAAAGCTACCAAAAAGGCAGTTATCACCAGCCTACCGTCTTTGAAAAGCAGGGCTGTAATGTGAACTACATCCATAACCTCGTGCAAAAGTACAACCCACCTCCTCTCAGTTCTGTTTTTAGGACACTGGAAGGAAAATCAATAACTCTCACTGCCTTTGCCTGTTGGCTTAAGGAAAGTTCACAACATGAATCGGACAACCCTCAATTTCTTTTTCTTCCTTTTTTTCCTCATCTGACAGCCCCAAAACCCCGAACTTTGCCAAATCCTGGAAGAGGTGCTTTAATAGGACAGGAAGCAGAGAGAAAACATAGGTCTACAAACTCTAGAGTAAACATGTCCACAAAAATCACAGATACATCATAGTTTTTTTGAAAAAGCAGCAGTTCAACCCAAGAAATCTCTGATATAGGAGAGGTCAAAAGTGAGAGACTGCCATGCTGAAGATACGTAAGCAGAGGAGCTGGGTAACTATTTATAACTAATGTAAGGCAAACAGCTTCACGGAAATGAGAATGTCACGACACTTCTGTACTAACAATGACACAAAGTCTGGTAAATAAGTCATCTTTGAGGGAAGCTCAATACAACCGAGCAGGTAGCAATTAGGAGGGCAACAACAGCATACATGTTGTGAAGAAATACAAAATAATGTCATTTGGGGTTTTAGACTGCAACTTCCAAACTTATAAGATAAATTAAGCTGTTTACAATAGTAGGACCTGGGGGAAGGTCCTTCCTGAGCCTTCTCT
>WEIS01036003.1:0-31700 GCA_013389965.1 Todus mexicanus
GGAGAGGGGGAGAAAAAAAAAAGTCTTTGAGGCTCCTGTTTCATTTGCCAGATTATCTGAACATTAAATTAAGCAAGTATGGAAATTCAAAATATAGCTGTTCTACAACATGTGCTGACACTGGCATAACAATATCAGTAATCCCCCTTGACAGCCATTACAGCTTAATGCTCAAAGAAAATGAACTACTTATTTTCTTTACCCCACATACAGTGTCTCAAAATCTTTCCTTGTCTTCCAGCCAAGATGACTCTTTGAATTAATCTCCTCCAGGTACCAGCTGTGTTTGTCTCCTCCTGCGGAGCAGCACCCATCGCTTTGAGGCTGTGTCACCTTGACAGCTCAGAAAATCCCCAGCTGCTCTTGAGGCCTTCATTGCACTGGGGTTTTGTCATGTGGTAGAGGTCCTCAGACATCCTGAACTTGGGTTCATGCCAGGGGCATCCCTCACATCTTGTAGGATCTTGCCCCGTCGTCTTTGTGTTGTGCCTCGTCTCGGTGCAGCTGAAGATGATGTGGAATCCATGGTCATAAAGCTAGTAGGTGTTTTCCAGTGTGGAGGAGTTCCCCTCCTGCCTGTTTCAAAGTTGTGCCCTTTGAGAAACACCAGGGTTTGGTCTGCAACTCTGACAGTGAAGGCATCATGTTCAGCTGAGCTTTGAAGGTGTTGCTGAGCAAGAGTTGAGGAAAAGACAAGTTATGTTAATTGGACGTGGCAACTGAGCCTGTTGCTTGTGCTGAAATGTATCTCCTTGCCCTTCTTTAATAAGAAAGGCTCCTCTTACTTCAAGCATTGCCTTGTCCTTGGTGCCTTTGGGAAGGATCCAAAGGACTTGCTTAGGAAACCTCTTTTGTCTTGATAAGGACAGTTTAGGTACTTCTTTGCCAGGTCTCTGGATCCCAGCAAGTCTTTGGCCCACCAGAAGTGTCTGGGAAAGCCTGGGAACTTCTGTTAGGAAATAAACGGGCCACAGAAAGGTCACTTGAGAGTATTAAGGGCTTCTAGGAATAAGCGATTGTGGATACAGGGACTTTGAGATATGCTTTTGTAAAAGGAGGTGCTTAAATTCCGCTGAAGTCCATTTTTTATTTGTTTTTGGTACCAGGTGTGCTTTTCCCAAATTCACTACTGAGCTCAGATTTACCAAGGCATTCAGGTACTTCACAGTGCAGCTGGACATCAGCTGGGATTCCTAAAGCTTCTCAGGAAGTTGGACTTCAAAGGTGGCCAAGGGCTTTTGGGGCAATGTTTGGACACTTGCACAGCATATGCAGAGACGCGATTTTGTTGAGCCATTTTAGGCCATAAAAAGGACTTCAGGAATTGTCTTTTCTATCAAAATTTTACTAATCAGTATTGCTTTTTAGCAAAAGACTATCTTCAGCACTTGAGGGATGCAAGTCAGCTTTAATGGGCCTGGTCTCAGCTAGTGTAAACTCATTTTCCTCCTTTGAATATCCTAGGGGCACGGTGATGTGCAGGAGGACTTCCCGCTTTATCATCAGGTGCCTTTTACAGCTCATTCATAACGAGAAGAGCATTTCCACTGTCAGATCATTGTACCGCTGAGCACAATTGGAGCAGCTGCCTTGTAAAATGCGAAACGGCATCAATATACTGCGCCGTGTTTCAGAGCATGTGACTGAGAAGGTGATTGTGCTCGTTAATAACGAGCCACTAAATTGGATGCAATTGCAATAGCTCATCATTGGTATAGAAATATTATGCTTTATAGGTACATTACTGGGCTGTATTTTATAAGGCTGTTAAGCTTACGCACTTTCCCTTGCAGTAAATGTCAGCAAGGTTACAATAAAATTTAATACAATATTATTAAAGCTGAAGTGCATCAGTATGGAATGATCATGTACACACACTAAAAATTCTTTATTATTGCTTCCTTAACCTTCTTAAGGAACTGCTTGTTTTAAAATACAGCGATGAAAAGGATCAAAGCTTGGAGGGCTCTCTGTCCATCCATCTAATGTTCATTAGAAATTTCAGCGTAGATGGGGAATTTTGTGACGCATTAGTTCAAGTAAATTAAACATTAAAATTTCAGCTCTGCCAGGAAAATTTTAATACAGCTGCAGATTATAATACAGGTGGTGAGGTCTCCTCACGTTCACCTTAAGCTTTCATGGGGTGGAACTGATTGGCAGATTGTTGGCCTCCAAAGAAACCAGGCGTTCCCTCCACAGAGCACATCTTGGAGGGGTGGTGCACCTCACAAGCCTTCAGGGCTCCACCATTACCATGACAATGCCAATGGCCTTCCTCTTGTAAAGAAATCAATAGGCTGCAGGGCTCCAAAAAACAATTTCCCTGACCTCCCAAGGTTGCCAAAAGGGAGGTCAAACAGCAAAGATCAAAGGCCCAGTGGAAAGAGGCGTCCCCTCCCTGACCTGCTGGCTTGGGAGAGGGATCAGTCTTACCTTGAATTATTTTCTTAATTTAAGAAGCTGGTATTATTTGCACACGCTCTAGCCAAAGGAAATCAGAATTAATCCCAGTGAAATCTGAGCCATTGCCTCCATTTGATTAGATTTTTAGTACCTCTTCAGGATGGTTTTCATGAGCAAAACAACAGGCAGAACCAAACAGCAGCCCAGAGAGATGCTTTGGTTTGGGTTTTGGTGCAAAAGAGGAATGACAAGGTTCCATTGTGTGTCTTTGAGAAATCATCAGTGGTTAGAGCTATCCAGGTGCTTACAAAGCTAATCCGTAGGTGTTTTGAAAAAGCAAGTGGACCCTGACTACATGAATTTTACAGTCTGCTTCTTCAGACTTGTCTGGTATGAGTAACTGATGTAAGAAAATGTATTTCAGATACGGTCTCTTATCAGTAATCATCAGCTTCCCACAGGCAGATCACAGGAGCTCCAGAAAACACCCTTGGCTTAAGATACATCAGCTCTGGGACCAGCTCAAACAGTCTGCGCTGTGTTCGCCTTCTAATTAGATGTTCTCGGTCTTGCTAATTGCTTCTTGTTTTCTTTTGTCATGAAATGGATTTGGAGTCTTGTCAAAATATTTTGGTGCTTGAGAGCTCCCAGAGACAGTGCATTTTAGGCAAGTGGGTACTTGGTGCTTCCCAGAAACCTGATCTTGAAGCGGCAGAGATCTGGAAATGCTGTTGGGGTTCATTCCAAGCAGCGACTCCTGAAAGTGGCAGTTGGCTCGGATGAATTAGGTTCCTATCTCTGCCACTTCTGCTTTTGACCAGGCTTTTAAATTACAGTTTTAAGAGCTTGTGTCAGAGATTTCATCTCTGGAAATTTATGAGGAGCTGCTGCCTTTTATACAGGCATGATTTTGCGATAGCCCTGCCGCAGAGCACCGTCCCCAGGGCAGCCCTGTGCAGCGGCAGGGTCTGCTGAGTCCCCACGGCCTCAGACCATGCGGGAGGAGAACGGTGAACTGGAAAAAATCAGGGACAGGTTCAAATGAAGGTTAAGAGACCTGTGGTGGTGCTGTGAGGCTAGAGGGCATTGAAAGGGATGTGGGAGAAAGGCAGATGGCATTTGTTGGCAGTGGTGAGACCTTTGGGTGCCGTGTGTCACTCCATCTGCGCACAAGTGCCTGCACATACTGGTCGTACATCTCCAGTGGGTCTGTGGGCACACACAGACAACCATTTGCAGTATAGACACGTGCAGATAAAACTTACTCCCTCCAGCAATCCTATTTCACAGAAGACTTGTCCTGGGTTTTTTCAGCTTCTGAAGTGCAAAGCTCCTGGAGGATGTTGGGGTGTGTTGTTGCCACTCTGCCTATGCGTTGGGTAAAGACTCTTGAAAGCTTTCTTTGAAGGCCAGCCCAGATTTGGGCAAACTGCATAGCTGGGTCACAGAGCTTTGGTGCTGGTCACCTTGTGTATGTGGCATCAGGGTGTGGTGGTGTTGGGAGGACAGGAGAGGTACGGGGAAGGGCTACTCTTACCAAATAAAACCATCCTATTTCTCCCCCCTTTCCCTCTTACAAAGCGATAGAAAGGAAAGGGGTTATGACAGACCTCTAGAAAGGGGCAAAGAACAAATTTGCTTGAGATCAAGCCCCAAAATCATCCTTGAAATGGATACAGAGCATCCTGCGACCTTTCCCCTTTTCCAGTTGCACGCTTGGTCTCTCTGCTCTCCGTCTGCCCCACCCAGCCCCTACTGTCTTTTAATCCTGGTTGTCTAATTGCTGTGCTCTGGTACCTGAGCAAAGCAAAATCCTTTTGTCCAGGTGTGGGTGACATGGTGGCCGTGGCATTTAGCTGCCACCGTGAGCTCCCAGCAGCTCCCAGTGGTCGGCAGCCTGCCTTGCAGTGGCTGTCCTCTCCATCTCCTCGCTGCTTGGCGTTTTATTCTGCAATGATCCTCCACTTTCCCGTCCATAATTACTTTCTTGAGGTTTATTTTCATCTCGGTGCCTGATGTGACCAAAGTACATAAGTCTGTATCTATTGATTTCTGACAGCAGAGTCTGCTTGTTCTCCACTAATATTTCCAGCATCAGCATTCGTCTTCCTTTCAATCTAAAAGATATGTCAGTACCACATCACTAAGGCTACAGTTTTTTCTCCCTGTCAGCAGCATTCTTTCCCCATGATTCATATCCATAAATTGCTATGGGAAAAATTAAGATTTTCATCAAACCCTTAAACATTACGAGACTCCACAGTTCTTCCAGGCTTTCAGGAGGGAGGCCGCGGCCAGGGAAGCTATTCCTAGTGATCTCTGGGTTTCGTGGGACTTGCCTCTTGGGTCTGGTGTCTGTGGTCCCATCTAATCAAAGTCATCAGTTCCTTTAACATATTGACAGCTTGCATCCACATGCGCTTTGTTTTCACCATCCTTGAGGGTAGCCCAGACTCATCAATAGCCTTATTTATTTGCTTTTTTTTTCCTCCTGACACTAACTCTGGTGTTTGTGGGCTTGTAGCAATGAGCTCTGTCTGTCACTGTTGTGTATGATGTAGGTTAATAGGTGTCTGTCAGATCAATTCCCAGCTGCTTCCACTTCAGCCAGGGTTACTGTAAGATAAATTCAATGTACGTGCTGCAGAGCCTTGGTGGCAGGATGTGTGTCTCGCTTCTGCCCAGTGCAAAACCACTTGTTCACTGCTGCTGTTCATCGTGATTGTTTCTGTTTACAGTAAGAAAATCACAGTGAGTTTGGTGAGATGCTCTGGAGTTCCTTTATCTGACGGCAGAGAGGGATGTGTTGGATGTTTTGAGCAGCCTGTGAGATGCACGGCCAATGGCTGCTGAGACTCTTATTTTTTCAGTGACATGAAGGATGTTTTTAATTTCCCCATAGGTCCCTTTTCCATCTCAGGAACCAGCTGATGGTGGCATTCATTCTGCTTCTATCATTTCCCTCTCGTGGCTTGAATTATGCCGTGCCACACTTGACCATCAGAGGGTTGCTATGATAGTTACAATACTTCACGTGTCCCTTCTCTTGAACACATTCCAATTGAATTGACTGGATGATTTCTAGGCTTCGGTATATCTTTACAAATTTTTCACCTGAGAGCAGCACCACAGTCACTGATCACTGTGCTGATTTGCCCTGGTGCTTTCCCAGGGTTCATGCCCAAACTGGCATACACAGTTTCCTCCTTCCACCTGATATATCTGTCTCCGAGATCTCCATTTTGCTTTGGGACTGTTTGGTGTACCTATCATTTCAGGGGAATTTCAGCTGGTGTTTGATTCCTGCACCCTCAGCAAAGTTCCTGTTTTTTATTGATCTTTTACTGCTTTCGGTTGGAGGAGAGTATTTGCAGCAAGGAATCTGAGAGCTGTGTAAAACCACCTAGTAAAACAGAGCAAATGGACAGCAGTGGGAACCGTCTCTCTCCGCCTCTTGTTGCGAAGTACCACAGTAAGGCACAGATAAAAATGACCCACAAAAAGCACTTTGCAGTGGACTTTAAGGCCTGGAAGGTCAATGAAGTGTAGTGGTGGGCAGGCTCTTCCTGGTAAAAAGGGCATAATTGCATTGATGAAGGTGCTGGACTGAATTTTGGGGGAATTAAAGTACTTGGTGGGAAAGGAATGAGCCATTTGAAGCTTTCTGAGGGAAGTGGTTGGAACTGGCATTTGGAAAGTGAAGATGAAGGGAGACTTGCTGTTATGTCCAGGCCACTGAAGAAGCATATGACAGATATATGTGGCTTACAGAGTAACAGAAGAATTGAGTTCAATTGGTGGTGACAGGAGATTGCTGCTTGAGATGAGAGAGAGTGCCATTTGTCATCTGCAAACTGACATCAAAGATTACTCGGGGACAGTCCAGCCTGGGGAGAATCACCACAATCTGCCTTGGAGGCACTCCAGTCCCTGTGGTGATCATCAAGGTTTTGTGCCCCCGATAGCAGCTGGTGGCAGGTGGTCAACAAGTCCTTCGGTGACATGAAAAAGCATTTGTTAATGAAATTGTCCAGCAGTTTTCCTAACTGGGAAATGAATATTAGGGCTGGAAGGATAAGCTCTCTTAAAGAGGTACTGGCAGACAACAGCCTGTTTATAAAGTGATAGAGATGGGCTGGGCAGGTTTTCTTGGCTGTCTGTTCACCTACTTGCTCTGAATACCCAGGTCTTTAGCACTTGATGTTATCACAAAGGACTGAGCCAACTAAGCTGACTGTGCTCTGGAGACTGTTTGGTAGCTGAAAGCTTTTCAAAATGCAGGTTTTGTTTGTCATGACTTCAACCTTAAAACGAGCAGCTTAGAAGGTGACATCCACAGCCCAAGGCTTGTGCTTGAATCCGTAGCGACATGTGTATTGCCCAGAGCTGGGTGTCCAAGATAGAAATGTTCCTTAATTTCATGTATGCGTGTCCACGGGAGGAGTGCTTCCTTGGGAGCTGTTCTGGAGACTTGCCAGGGCGGCTGTGGGCTCGAGGTCCCTGTGTCCCCTTCCCATCAGTGTATGATCACCAACCCCTCCACACAGCCAGGAGGGGGAGAGCTTCAAAAGAAGCCACAGACATTTTGCGTTACCTAAAGAGGTCACATACCCATCCCTAGGTGACTGCCAGGGCCATGTGGAGTGTGAGTGGCAGAGTGCAGGGACTGAGGTTTTTTTATTTATTTTGTTTCAAATGTTTGTTGAGCTAAGACTTTGGCTCTTTGTTTCATTCCCTATGATGGATTCCTGAGCTGTGGTGTTACAAAGAGTCCGGTGCGGTGTCGCACTGCAGCTCCAGGCTCTTTGCAGGGTCTCCAGAAGGACGCTGAGGAATCGCCAGTCACTTCTCAACCCCTGCAACAGGCAGCTGCAGGGAATATCCACCGAACTGAAGGTAATCATTGCCGTGGGAAGGAAATTGTTCCCCTTTATTCATGGGATGTGACTGCTGGATAAATAAGAAGTGAGAGCAAGTTTTAAGTGCTTACACCGAGAGGGTTAGAGGGGTCACTTGCATTTGTGAAACGTCCAGCGCCTCGTGTCCCTGGCGCAGCTGACAGATGGAAATCATTTCAGCACGGGGGTGTGAGTTGGGGTCAGCAAGGGAGAGAGGCAGAGCCTGTAAGGAACAACTCATTAATACCCCACGGCCAAAGAGCCACCTTTCTGAGCTGTTCTCTTTGTGTTGGTATAAAACACAAAGGCGAGCAGGCGGACCCGCAGGCTGTAGGAGTTTAAATCAATATGACAAATCCATAATTACACAGTGACTTGTGCAGCGAGAACATCATGGGCTTCTAAGGAAAAAAAAAGAAATGCCAGGGTGAAGATGCAATGTTATATATAAAATCCAGGTGTATATATATCCAATATGTATAAATGCATATTTGTCTTATTTTGGATATTGGCTACATGAGTGTTTTTCTAACGTCTCTGATCTTCCTGCCTGATTCATAAATCATAGCAGCAGGTACAATAAAATGAATTAGGTGATCATTAAAGCAGCATGCACTGGATATATTTTTCCTTTCCTGTTTCGGTCTGAGGGCTCATTAAAAGCTCACTTGCCTCTTGAAGTATCTTGACGCTGAAGATGATGATGAATAGAGCTGCAACGAGTGTTAATAATATGGGATACGTTGTCAGAATCACATGATGATGCTCGAGGAGATTGTTACAGTGGAGTTATTTGTGTTTGTTTTATTCAGTTATCCTCTAATCGACCAAGATTAGAAACAGAGTGTTAAGCTGAGTAAGTATGTATTTGCTTTCTTGAGGGACATTTTAATTAAAAATGAGCTATTAAAATGTCTAGGCAGGTGGAAATTTCTGAAATGACAGCACCATGGCCAAGTTCACCAAAGCACGCTTAATTCCAATCCCTGGCCAGGATCTCCTTTGCTTCCCAGGTGTAAGTGCTTTGCTGGCCAGAGGACAGTTCCTAACATGCTGAGACTTAAGTGTGTGCTTAAGAGAACCTTCTGTGATTGGAGCTGCCCGTTTGTCCTTGGCATGGAGGGCCAGCAGGCTGGACACCCCCTCTCCACACTGCTCTGCTGACAAGTCCTGTATCACAGTTGGCTGCACTCCTATCGTTTGCTCTCCCTGCAAAAATCCCCACTAATGCTGGTGGAAGGAGCAGCTTTTGCTGCTAGGAGGGAATTTTCATCCACCCCAGTGAGTTCAGCTCATTGTGGAGGCATTTGCAGAGTGCTTGTGGATGGTTTTTGTCTTCCCCATTTGAACCCCCTCAGATTCATCCTAATAAAGTTGTTTAATTTATTTAGGAGGACTTGTCCTAGGGGGAGGCCGTTTTCTTCAGCAAGCACAGAGCCACATGGACAATTGCATCCCTTCACAGAGGTGGCTGTGGTTTGGCCTCATGCAGCCCAGAAGAGGTTTGGGACTTTGGCCCTGCGGGGGGTCCCAGCCATTTGAACTCCATGGGGTACAGGTTTCTAAATGTTCAAACTGTGTTTATTGATGGGAAGCACATGTTTAAATCTCTACTGCTCCTGTTTGCAAAGGCAATTGGGTACTTAGAGAGACCTTTCTGAAGTGCAGGACACAGTTGTCCACCTTCAAGCTGTGCTGCCCTTTAAGAGCTTTTATTTCTCTCCTGCCCAGCTTTGCCTCCTGCAGCCGAGAGGCAGCGGCTGCCTCCCCAGAGCACATTACTCATACCAGGCCAGCTCTTCATTTTCCTCCATCCACTCGATGCTCTTGGATAGAGCATCCTGTAAATCATATTTAAAAATACATTAGTGTAATGTTTCTGGAGTTGATATTAAGCGAGCTTTGGGGACCCCGCTGGCTCCAAATTCCCCTGTCTCAGACTAATTTACAGTATATTTCACCAGGACAGGCATTTCCATAGCCAAGGACCCGCCCCGACCCTTTTCTCTTTCTCTTTCTCTTTTTTGTTCTATTATTCAGCTGTTTTTAGAGCATGATTGATGGGTTCTGCTGTTGATGCGAGATTGCTTGTCTGTTTTCCCACCTACCCACCCACTGTAGAAGGAGAGGGAAAGAATAAAAGGGGGAGTTCATTGCATGAGGCAGGCAAAAGCGCAGCTGATCCCTGCCCTGCGGTGGCTGCTTGGCCTTTGCTGGGCAAGAACCTCTCACAGGTCAGGCACAAAGTGCTTGGCAGGTGGGATGTTGGCTGCACGGGCTCAGGGGTTTTGTTTGCTGCTGTGGGATGAAATGCTGCCTTAGCAAGGACACTCTGCCTGCTCTGCTCCTCAGCATCGGGAGGAGGCTCAGGGGGCAGCCGGGGACTTCACGTCACCTGTAGCAGCAGGGATATTGTCGGGCAGTTCCTCCAGCCTTGTGAAAGCTGCCGAGTGGTTGTTCAAGCAAGAAAGTTAAAGCAACTTAGTAAAGGAGAAAAGCTTTCTCCTGCTATGAGAAGTGGAGAGCCCCCAGGTTGGGTGAAAGCTTAGGAAAAGTAATACGATAATAATGTTTTGTGTTTATATTAAGCTTTCATAGAATGGTTTCAAAGCATTTTGCAAATAATATGGACCTGAGCCTTGCAATTCCCCTATGAGACAGGCTAGAAATTCATCAGGATTTGGTGCTGTGAAGAGAAGTCTGCAGCTGGAAGGAGACGGGGCTTCTTCCAAGTGTTTGCTCTCTGGTGGGGGACTGAGCAATTAAGTTTTTAAGTGTAAAGGCTGTTTGTCATCTTTATAATATGAATCACCCTCTCAGATGCTCAGACTGTGAATCTGGGCAGTGCAGGCATGCCAATTTTTCAGAAGAAATCTCTTTGAAGCAAGTGAGATCTTGGTGGGTGCTCCTAAGAGAAAACCTTGTGTTTGCAGAATGTACTTGCAAGTTGAAATCTCAATAACTGCCTCACTGAGTGTACAGATTTAAGGCATAACCAGTGGTTTATGTCTTTCATCCTTTTATCCTTCCTGACTGGTTGGGGGTTTTAGGGAAAATACTTTTTTTTAAAATATCGGTGAAAATCATGGAGAATTTGGGCTCTTAATTTTCTTAGCTATCCTTCTGTAAGATGATGTTCTCCACTCACTGAGCCTTCAGGGTGAAGAATAAGCTGAGCAGACTTTGGTCCTTGCTGATTTTTCCATGAGATGCCAGCCTGCCACAGAGAAGCCCTTTGAACTGCAGTCCTGGTGCCCTGCGGCACCTTTGGGCAGAGATGCATCTCAAGGTGAAATACAAGCTTGGTTTGTGTCCTGGCAGTCAGACCTTCACAGGACCCTCTCATACCTCTCTTCCTGACCTGACCTCACTTCTCCTGCTCTGCTGAATTTGCAGTGACTCCAAAATATATTAAGAAATTGTAATAGTCCTGTTGTATCAGATCTGGTTCACAGGACTGGCAGCAGAAGCCCTGACATCTAAATAGGCTCCTTGGAGACAGAAAGCTGATAAGACAGCCAAGCTCCCTCCTGGAAGCTGAGCGGACCCAAAGGCCTCTGCTTTTACTTGGTCTCTGATGAAGGTGATTGACTTTGAGTGAGCAATTGCTGCAGACTCTGCAACTTGATCCTGGAGTTTATGTAGTGTGTAAGTAACCTTGAGATAGGGATAACTCCTAACCTTTACCTGACCCTGGCTGTGCATCTCAAGTGAACAGGAGCTCTTTGTTTGAAGGTTTTGGAGCCATGGGAGGTATGTTTAGCTTGTAGTCATGAATTGACACTAAACATATGTGTCCAGAAGGCTTCGCCTTCTTTCTGTCTGTAAGTATTGAAGAATGGAAGTATAAATTTGTATATGTATTGGTTTGTTCTGTGGAACTGGTACCAAACCATCAATAGGTTGGCTTGGTCTTTTTCTTTTCTTTTTTTCCCTAATAAAATGAAACACGTGTTTCGAGGGAGGAGAGGTTTTGAGGATTGATAGGTGAGTGATGTAGTGAAGGAAATCAAGTGCAGGGCATGCTCTACATGTTGTGAAATTGCCAACAGATGGACAATTGATTTGGCATGTTGCAGACTTCGGAAACGCCATGCAGATGAGGAATGCTTTGGTGATGATGGGGTGTGTTATGCACACTGTGCATGGTCAGGTTGTGGCAGGAAAGCATGTGTTTTCATGCAGAGGAGTAGTTTCAAACCAGTTGGGACCAACAGCCATGCTAGGAGGTTAATGAGGGACAGTACTGGTTGTCTCCTTGATGATCACCCAGCTCCTGTGGGATGAGTGTTTATGGAGTTCCTTAAACATTTGATTTCAGTCCTGATTTGATCTATTTTGGACATACAAACAAAGCATTTATGACTCAAAGCTTATTTTGGAGATTCTTGGGGGGAGTGACCTTGATAGCTGTAGCAGTGTCTGTGACAAATTCAGTAACTCTTTGGCAGTCTGAGGTCTCGAGCATGAGTTATGTCCCTGCTCACCTGTACAAAGGCGCACGTGGAGCCGCCTGTGCCCACGCACAGCCTGGGGCTGTTCTGGAGGATGCAGACTGACCTGTCCACATTGGGCTGTCCACATGCACCACAACCCCAGCCTCCAGCCAGCCAGCTAGGAAAAAACTCAATATTCACAATCCAAATATCAATCCCAATATCAATCCGAGAATGAAACATAGAAGCTGACTCCTTTTCTTTTTGCGATATTTTCTGTTGTAATCCATTCAAGTTGCAGAGAGTCTGGAGGCTGATGATATCCAGGCTGGGTAGAAATGGATTATTGAGGGTTTGCCTGCACGATTTCCACATGCTGATACTATTAATCCTTTGCATCAGCCAACAGAATGAAAAAAAAAAAAGACTGAAGAAAAACAATTTACATTAGCAAATACTAGAACTATATCCTATCCTATTATTTTAAAATGTCTCTGGGGAGCACAGTGTTTTCAGTGGAAGGCAGGGTGCCTGGCTTAATAAACGCTGCTAAATCACCGCCTCGCAGCAGCCTCCAGCAGCTGTCCTAGTTCCCCAATTCATTTTTTTTTTTTTTTAACATTTGAGAATTAAAAAGAATACAAAACACATGCTTTGAAGCCAGAACTCCCAGTGGATCCCACACCACGGGGAGGGGGCGGCTCCTTCTGCCTCGTGAAAGCTGATGTAGGCCAGTCCCACCAAGGAACAATGGGATCAGAGAACTAAGGGGGTTTGTTCCAGGAGCTTGAACCTGTGGAACTCATGTTTATGTGCATTTTCTTCCCGTGGAAAACAGCAGTGATACTGTTGGGAGGAAAACTAGCTTTAAAAATCATTTAATTCTATTCACACTGGAGCTCTACAGGCAGAGGGGATTAATGCGAGCAAACGGAAGTGGTCTTGCAAAATGCTTCTCTTCTGCCAGCAATATTCTGCATTGCCCTCAGCAGGTACTGAGTTCTGTTGGGGGAAACGAGCTTGGCCACATCTACAAGTGAAGCATAATGATGGGCAAGTGTTGGGAGACTTCCAGGTGTGTTTGGTTTTCAGTTTAATACAGAATAGGCCTGGCTCACCTCTTCATTCTGAAGAGGTGTACAAGACGTGCGAGTGTCTTCATCTCCTTTTCAGCAATCTGTGAAAATTAAGCCTTTCACAAAAATCCACCTTGTCTGTGTGGTGATATGAAGTAATTTGGAAAATTTAGGGTCACTGCTGAGATTTCGCTGTCGCATTTGCCTCTAACACTGCTCCTCTGCTGCTGCTGCTGCTCATAGAAGTTGGCCTTTATCTTTTGGAAGTTGCCATTCTGTTACTCCTTGTAATTAATTATGCTTTTTCTCTGTGTATTCTTTGTAGTTGTCACCCACCTGCCCGTCTGCTGTCTCAGGGAGGCTTCCACCATAGCAGTTGCTCCTGTTACTTGCCTTTAGTCTAACGTAAAAGTTCATCAGCTTGACTATGAGGATGAAGTTGTAATGAACAACATGACCAGTTATCCAAGGAGTGGATCAGGAGTGGTCTCTTTTGAATTTTGTATTAAAAAGTGAGTTCAACCTTCACAAACCAAATAACAAGTGATGGAACAAGAGAAAATGGCCTTAAATTGTGCCAAGGGATGTTTAGATTGGATACGAGGAAGAATTTCTTTATTGCACGGGTTATCAGGGACTGGAACAGCTTGTCCAGGGAAGTCATAGAGTCCCCATCCCTGGTGATATTTAAGAGTATTGTAGGCTCTTAAAGAGGGGTGATATGAGGGATATGGTTTAGTTGAGGTATTGTCAGTGTTAGATTAGCGATTGAACTAGATGATCTTAAAGGTCTCTTCCAACCTAGGAAATTCTGTGATTCTGCGATGAGCAAGCCTTGTGTGCAGTCTGTAGTTGAGGTTCTGTGCTTCTTCCTGGTTTCTTTTCATTAGCAGTATAGTTACTTCCTTGAGAAGCTTAAATATTCCCTGTATGATCACTTGTCTATAGTTTTCACACACTCTATCATGTTTAGTGCCAGCAGCAGTTTTTCACTGATTCACTGTTGTTGGAAGATTCATCCTTCCTTAATGTGAAGCTCCAGTTACTGGCTGTGAGCAGTAATTGACGGCAGTGGGGCTTTGATACTCGTAAGTATTTAGTCACTCATGCTGTGCTCCTTGAATCAATAACCCCCTTGCTCTGTAGCCTAATGGAATTGCTTAACGGACAGAATTTTGCTTGTGTTTCATCCACTTAGCTATTTCACTCTTTTGATGGGTTTGCTCTATCAAGATAACTACTGAAAAAGATCACGTGCTTGTTCTATGCCTGTGACAGTGAACATCGTTGTATTTTCTCACACATACTCCAGGACCTGGGGAACTTGTGTCCTTTGAAAAGAACTGGGATGACTGTCCTCTGCGTGAAATCAGAGTTGGGTGGAAATTAGCAGCTGCTGCTGGGGATGCAGAAGCGGGGCAGAGAAGATGGGACACAGAAAAGCTGCTGGGTAAATCTTCACTCCTATTATCTATCTGCACAGGCACTTAACCTGCACTGCTGGCAGACACGGAGCTTGAAGAGACAGGACAACCTGTCACCTCTGTGTGTGGAACCACGTTATTCACAGTTAGCCGGGTACGTTGTAGCAGAGTCCAAAAGCTCCACGGGGGATTGAAAGCATCTGGCTTGTGGAACAGAGGCAATGGATGTGTGCTAGATACTGACGGAATAGGGCAGAGGTGAAGAAAGCTGAATTTAGAGGAAATGAGAAGCCTTGATGAGCAGGAGCCAAAGCATTTGATTCTGCTGATGTGGGTGTTGGATACCTGGCTGCAGGTGTGGAGATTTGGGCGTGAAGAGGTTAAGCTGTCTGTTTTGTTTTGCCCTGCCTCTCCCTGAAGAAGATTTGCCTATAAAGTTGTTTTTAGATGCCTTGTGAGCAAGTTTTGTGGTAAGACAAGCAGCCAGCAGCCCCTGGCGAGCTGCTGAGCCCTCCCCTCTCAGCTTACAGCATGTAATTAGCAGATAATCATGCCAAAATCGCAGACTCCAACAGGCTAATTTTATCGCATGTGCTGACATCGGTAAGCTTGTTGAAAGTAAGTTGTGGGTTGTTGGTTCAATGTGTTTCCTCACTTGTTTATGAGCTTGTGTTCCTGCTGAATAAAGGCGAGTTCTAATGCAGGTCTCATGTTCGACTGCCACTGTGTTTGGATTTGGTGAGATAACACGAGATGTTTCCTAGCGTTAAAACCTGTGTTTTATTAAGAAGTGGCCACTGCTAATAGTATTTCCAATAACTGTGTTGTGTTTTGCTGCAGGGTTGGTGTGGAGGGTGTTTGAGCTTTGATTCAGTGATATATTTGAGCATGTGCTTTGAGGTGTCCTTACTCAGCCAATGTGTAATTACATATTTATAAATGTATATATAAAAAGCTATAGGTGCCTGTTGGAACTGAGCTGTAATTTCCCATGATGTAAATGGGAATTCAGCGTATATTTTTAAGTTATGTTTATACTTAGGAGTTTGGCTAATTTAGGGTCTTAGTAACTCCTGCAGTTTTCTTTAGCAAAGAAAAATATTATGTGTCTGATGGTTGAGCTGAACAGCCGTCAGGACCTGCATACCTCTCGTACTGATGTGATAGAATAAAGATACTTCTTAATAGAAAACACAGCCCAGAGTCATCCATCTGGGTACAATAAATCTGAGACAGGTAGATACAATAAAAACTATCACCATTTCCTCCTGATAATAGGAAGATTAAGTTGGCCAAGGTTATGGGGTCAAAAATAGGCTCAGTAACAGGAATCTTTGGGAAGGATGACCTGAAGAATGCGAGAAATGATCCTGACCTCCTGCTGCCTGGTTTCTTGCCCAAAGGCTTGAAATGTTTGACTTTGGGAGAGGTACCAGGGCGTAAAGGTGGTCTGGGCTGTCCCAGAGGTCAGCCAAGGAAAGAGAGTGTTCAGGGGTTTCCCTGCTTGAGGACATTTTAGGCTGGAAGAATCCTGTGGTGGCGAGAGGAAAGGCAAGGGGGGACCTGTGAGATCTTTTCTGTTTACAGCTGTCTTTGGTTTTGATAAGGACTCTTAAAGAATAGTGCCATCCATCAAAATGCTTGTCAGTTCCTGCCCAAACCTCTTTCCTGCACTGTTTTGGATCTGGCTTTATAGAAGCAGATGTCAGGTGGGGGGATCTGCCTCCCTCAGGTGAACATTCAGTGTTTTATAGGAGAAAATAGACCTTTGTAACCTGTTTTTATTTTCTGAACACTGTACCGTGACAGAAGGTGTGTGAAGTTGAATTGGACAGACCTTGGGGATGTGCTGCAGTATTCATCCAAGCCCATATGGCTCTTGGCTATAACGTCTTGCGTATAGTCTCACCTGTAAGTTCGAAGCTTTGTCATCTTATCTTGTGCTTTTGGGCTGAATAAGAAGAAGCAACAGAGGAAGTAATAGCTCAAGGTGAAGCAATGAAAACTCAAAGTGACCCTTTGCTGATAGACCAGCAAATAAATATTTTTCTAGGAGAGAAACTTGGTTCCTTTTTTCCCTAATTGTGATGGAGGCTGCATGCGTAGAGGAAATATCTCTTGTGAAATCAAGCCCAAATCACCAGGCTCCGGACGTATTCGAGTACTCTGTCTGCCTGTCATATGGCATATTAATTCAATGGTAGAATATGGCACCAGTGCCTCAAGCAGGCAAGCGCCATTCTACAGGAACCATAGTTCATCCTAATAGCTGGCTCGTGAGCAGCGTATTAGAGTAGTAGTGAAGTAACATCTTGCATGCAGGAGTTGTGGCAGTAGCTCTAGAAAAGGGTTTGCAAGTCTGGTTCCATCACAAGTCCCCATTTTCCCACCCTTCCATCTGAAGTTCACTCAGAAGTGGTCATTGACTGCTCCATCCACTCTGATTCGGACAGCTGGAATTTGTAAGTCTTGCCCAAGTCTCCTTTGACGCCTTTTTTTGTTGTCTAAAGCTTTTTGCGGCTCTTCGGGGAGAGAGAATAAGTCCTGATAGTGGAAGCATCACTGTATCTTCATTTGGGAGATATTGATGAGGAATGGGACAGTTACCAAGGGGGATGCCTGTCCTATAACACTGGGTTGTGATATCACTTGATACTCATTTGAACATGCAGATGATTTTTGCTCATTGCTTGTCAAGAGCTTGATTTGCTCCATAGCAGAGAAAAGAGGGCCATGGGAGGAGGCAAACCCTTCGACACTGATGGGATGGTTTGGGGTTCATTTCCAGAGCTGTTTAGGGGCTCAGCACTGCAGTCAGGGTGGAGACGGTTGTTTTGGTTGACATCCAGGTCCAGGTGGAAGTGCAGTTTCACTTTGCAATGCCTCTGTTCTGTTGGAACCACATCACGCATCCAGTACGTGATGAGATGCTGAGTGTGAACACCGTGATGGTCCAGGCTCCAGACCTGCTCAGCCTCCACTACTGTCTTATGAAGTTGAACTCTGCCAATGAAATGTTTCATTGTGGAGAAAATGGTGAATTCTGATAAAAACAAGATTCATTAGAGTTTTTCCCCTCAGATCTATTTATTGCCCAGCTCTCTCAGGAATTACCAATCATTCAAAATTAATTACGGTCACCCTTTTGACTTGGCCTCCAAGTCAGATCTGAAGACAGGAAAGTTCCTGTTGGTAGATCAGATCCTGCCCAAAACCTCATGAGAACCAGCTACCGAGATTTCTGTGTTTGAGCACTGACAGATGGCAATGGTATCTGATGCTTTAGTGTTCTTTAATTGAGCACTCAAAGGCATGACAAGGTCCAATGGCTGGAAACTGAAGCCAGAAAAATTCAAATTGGAAATAAGGTACAAATTTTTAACAGTGAGAGTAATTAACCTCTGGAACAGTTTACTGGGGTATGTGATGGATTCTCCATGGTCTGATCTCTTCAAATCAAGAATGCGTGTCTTCCTCAGAAACGCTCTGTAGCTCAGACAGAAGTTGAGGGACTCTATAGAGACTTTTTTTTTTCATTGCAATTGCATGACCTGGACAGTGCAGGAGGTCAGCCTGTCATGTCTGAGGAGATAAGATCTGTGCATCTGAACCCAAACATGATCCCTTGATTCCAAGCCCTGCTTTTAAACTTAATCTGGACCTAAATTCCCCCTCTTCCTTCAGTCTGCTTGGAGAAATTAAGGGGATTTTCTAAGGCAGTAATTTGGAGAGTTTAGTGCAGCCTTTTCTTCTCAGCCCAGGAAGGTCTGTGGGAATTTTGGCTGAGACGCTGAAGAGCTTGAGCCCTCACTTCGGGCTGTACAGAATGGCTCTTTCTCTGCCCAGATCTCAAGTGGTTGTTCAAGCCCCAATTTTATACGATTATCTCAACTTGGCCCCTTGGTCAGAGGTGCCACTGAGCAGTTGTGCTTTTGGGAGGCTGGTATTCACTCCTCATTTCCTTGTGGTTCCAGGAACACCTTTCTCCCCTGCTTGTAATTCTGGGGATTTTGCTCATCCTTAGAGTTAAATTTATCTCTGTGCCATGTAGCTCTTAATGCTCTCTGGAGTTAATTAGTGGCACCGCAACAGCTGAATCATGAAGTGCATCGTTAAGAATGGTGTACAGGTTAGGAAAGAGTAAGGCCAGCAATGTTTCAGGCACCTCCTTTTTGCGGAGGTTACACCCACTGTTCACTTTTTAACGGCACGTTGTAACGACTGATGTCTCAGCCACAGGGATTGGATGCTGTTGCCAAGAAAAACTGGCAAGACAGAAGGTGGAAGAGGTCCATTAATTGGCTCCAAGTACCCTTTTCTCTAGAGGGGCTTTCCTTAACAGAGAGAAACTGTTCGGCACTGCAGGGGCAAAGCATACCTGCAGAGCGAATGGCTTTTCTGTGTCTGAAGACATCTACAGACTGTGGTAATAATGCAGCAGAAATATCAGAGCTTGATTTTAAGGGACACCTGAGAATGCAAAGGAATTGCTCTTTATTAAAAAGCCCAGACCGGAGTCTCTCTTGGTGCATATCGAATACAGATTCTTTCACAAGGACCCTTTGCTCAAGTGGGGAGGAGGGAGGTGGGTGGAGAAGAGGAGACAGGGGGAGGGAATTTAACCCTTCAGGGCCTTCCATTGAGAATTTTGCATTGCAAAGAAGTAGTTGCCACGTGAGCATCTCCTCACCCACTGGAGAGTTATCTGCTGTGTCTGTGGAGAGCAGCTGGCACTGTCTTGTGGAAGAGCTGTTTGTGTGTCTCCTGCCTCACTGTGGTAAAGCAGATCATCCTGCATAGTTTGGGTTGGAAGGAGAATGTACAGAAGGTGGTTGCATGTCCCCACTAGGCTCAGTCATACAAACCTGAGCAGCTTAATGACTGTTGGGTTGTGGAGCATCTGCTTATTGCAGTGCTCAGAAGTGTCCTTACCTTTGGGGAAGCATCTGACTGAAGATTTGGGTTTGCTTCACTGGGACCGTGGACCTCCATTTGTGTTTTACAGTACACTTCGGTGACCGGCTGAGGAAACACATGGTCTTGCGCTCCATTTGGGACAACTTAGCAGTCCTGCATTTTGTGTCACGGACAGGGACAACCCCACCATGAGAGGACAGTGCTGGGGCCACCTGGTCCAGCAACAGCAGAACCGAGCGTGCCAACAGAAGGTTTCACTTGCTTTGCCCGTTGCAGCATGTCTGCTGCTTGCTGATCTGAACCTTTGACCTTCTGCACACAGAAGAGAAAAACCTTCATTTCCTCTTTTGTCCCTTAGTATCTTTATTTTCCTTCAAGCGATGCATGACATCTCTTATCAGTTTTATGGAATTTCTTGCTGCTGACTTCTTTTCGTGGCTATTAATGTTTCTTGTCTTCCATGGGGAAGATTTTCCCATTTATTTATGACTTTATGGCTTGGCTTTCACTTATCCTCCAAGCCAGAGCAGCTTTTAGCCAGCACAGCTTTTCTTTTTTTTTCCGTGGGATTGTGGTTTGTCTGTGTAGGCAGTAAAATGGTCTTGAACAGTTCCCAATTATCATTCACAGATTCCTGCTCAAATTCTTTCTCCCGATTGTTTTGCTTTGTAATTATTTTCAGCTTTGTTAAGCTGGCATTTTAAATCATCAAGTAGATACGTTACTCGTTTGGACTTTATTCTATTTGCACATAACAAATGTAATCAAATCAGGCCCTTGTACCTAAGCTGCTACTATATTTTTACGTTCTGTCATCAGTTCCCCTTGATCTGTAAAAATGAGGCCTAATATAGAATTTCTTCTATGTTAGATGTGATTGTTTTCGTGTCTGGATATTTTCAAGTGTAATTTTAGGAATTCCGAGCACATTTTTAGTATTTGCAGCACAAGGCTCCAACATATGGCTTTCAAAATGAAATCCCTATAGAAGTGCAGCTCTCTTTCTTGAGTGATAAAATTATGTTTACAGTAGATCAGCACTACATGAAAATGATAGCATTGTTAGTAATATTGCCCAGAATTTTGAAGAGTTCCATAAAAATTTCTTTCTTATGGGGAAAAGGGAGATTGTCCTTTAACAACAAAACACCTTTTATATTGAAAGAATATTATAGAGCAGCTCTTAATTAGAGATAATAAATACCAGAAGTTACGGTGATGTGAAAGTAGTTTAGTTTTATGCTATTATTTTTAAGGGATAAACAAGGTACCTCACAGAACTACGGATTTTTTCCTGCCTGACACTAATCCCAGACAAAATAATGGAATCGCTGATAGGGCATGTAATTAGTAAAGAATTAAAGGGATTAATCTAAGTAGTGTCAATCAACACGGGCTTATAGAATATGGTTCTTGTCTAATTAGATTTTTTTTTTTTTTTTTTTTTAAGGAAGATTACGAGTTGTGTTGGTAAATGTAATAGTCCTGATGTGATAAAGGTCTGGAAAGGCCTGAGAATCCTGGTCCGATCTCATGGTTGACCCTACTTTGAGATTGGACAAGGTAGCCTCCTGAGGCCCCTTCCAACTTGAGTCACCCTGTGGTCCTGTGAAAGTAGTGCCTTGGCTATGAATAACTTCTCATACAAGACTGGAATGATTGAGAGCCAATTAGACATCACTGAAATGGATAAGAAACTGCTGTAGTCTCCAGTTTTAAATGGGAATTTGTCAGTGGGTAGATGTGCTTCTAATGGAATCCTGGAGTTACCATGGATCTATCTTCGAGATGAGGTCAAAATCTGGAGAAGAGATAACTGAAAGAAAAGACAGATCACCGGTGCAGAATGGTTTAGATTCCATTAGTAACTTGGATGAAAACAAGCAACATGTTTTAACAGGACCCATGTAGAGCTGGGCTGTATCCTGGGAACTGTTGACTCTGAAGAAGATGGGTGAAGCTTTGGAGATCATCAACGAAGTGGCAAAGGAGGTTAATGTCATATTTGGGTGTATAAAAAGAGGATTATTTGAGACAAGGAGAAGGAAGCTGCCAGAGGAGCACCTCAGTTGTGACTTTGGTAGTTCAGGGAAGATGCTATCAACAGTTGGAGAGAACTGAAGAAGTTTTTAAGAACTGCTAAATGATTGGAAAGCCCCTGGAGACTGAAGAGAACAGTTAGCATCGTCTAGCAAAGAGGAAGATGATGGGGAGACTTCAACACTGGTGGAGAGAAACATAAATAAAATAAAAAGGCTGACTTCAGTCCAGAGAAGAAACGTGCAATAAAACCAGTAGAGACATCCTGAAGGTTGGTGAACTCAGACTAGACGTAAACCACATCTTCAGCAGTGACAGCAACCAACCCCTCACAACAGCACACCAGGAAACATGAAGCTTTCTGTTCCTTGGAAAATTTCACATGTTTTTCTTTTCCTAAAATAT
Organism: Todus mexicanus; assembly: GCA_013389965.1. Classification (NCBI taxonomy): domain Eukaryota; kingdom Metazoa; phylum Chordata; class Aves; order Coraciiformes; family Todidae; genus Todus; species Todus mexicanus. Next base: position 21,603 of record WEIS01036003.1, read on the forward strand.
CTGCTTTAGTTTCAGAAGGAATCAATTCTGGGAAGTCTTGTGACTTGCGTTATCCAGTGGGTCAGAAGGGAAAATCACAGTGGTCTTGTCTGGTTTTGTCATCGATTAATCCAACAAGCCCTGACACTGTGCACGCCACCAACAAAGCTGCCTGCGTGTCGCGGTGGGACACAAGCAGCGCTTTCACAAAAATAGGATGATCTAGAGGTGATTTAGGACTTTTATTTAATTCTTACCAGCTTAGATGAGGATTTCCAGTAGAACCAATGAACCAGGGCCTGAATTTTCTGAAAAGCTTGTCATTTATTAAAGCGTTCCAGATAGCGATTAATTCACTTAGCTCCGTATTGATTCCTTCACCTGCTCGGAGATGAGAAGCGCATCCAGGCAGACAAGTGGCTCGACAGGCTCCTCGCATCGCTGCGTCTCCTGGGAGCCCCTTTTAGGGGACATCTCCGGACCATTTGTACAGCCACTTAACTTGGTTTAGAAATGTACAGAGGTAAATCAACACAAATCCCACTAGTGTGGACATTTTAAAACCAAGTTACGTCTCTTAAATCCCTTGAGGCTTTATCCTTTTGTAGTGTAGCCTGTTGCTGCAGCATGCAGGGACTCCCATGGCACGCTCACCGGGCAGTTATTGTCAGTCTGTGCAGCGCAGGTCTGTTCCCTGTCAGCCCACACTGTCATTGGGAGGTACCGATGCTTTCCACTGGCTGAGGAGGCACCTGAGATGAGATGCCACATTCGCAAGGTAAAGTTAGGAGAGATGAAGCTCTCCTGAGACACGTGCCTGCAGGTTGCTGAGCCAGCCTGTCCCCACCGCTACGCTGATGTCCTCATGCAGCAGCATTCCTGTTTGCCTTTCCAGCCCATGTGGCTTTCATTCATGTTGTGATTTGGCTCTGAAAGTCTCAATATGTTTTTAGACTCGTGATTGTTTTCAAAAATTCACTTAGAAACTTGGGAACAGGAGGGGGGAAAAAAAGAACGGGAGCGTGTGAATGAATGTGATTAACGGGTCATGGTTATTCCCAGATCCTGCTCTTAAATGTAATTAGTTCATTACAATACATCCATGTTACAGAACTTCTATAAACAAGCACTAATGTCCATCTACTCGGACTCTTTAAAGGCCAGGTCTTGGAAAGGAAAAAAGATTTGGAATGGAGAAAAATGGCAATTAGAGTTAAATGGCAAAATGGAGAGTTAATGTGTAGTGAGCAAAACTCCTTTTAGTGGAAAATGTTTTTTATGTTAACTTTTGTAAGAAAACAGTTTTCCATACTTGTCAGGCTTGACAGTTAAAGTTAATGGTGTTAAAAACCAGAGTACTGAAAAATGTTCCCTTCAGTGTAAGAGATTTATTCAACGAGAGTTCGCTTGAGAAGTTATTTTGGCTAACGGCGCTGGCTTTTGCCTGACGCCTGGAACAAAGATCCTTGCTGTGCTACCAGGGTGGGGACAGCTCCAAATTCGTGATTTCCCAATTAAGATGACATGACCTATTTTCTTGTATTGTTGACCTATTGTTGACCCCTTTTTTATAAAGAATGCCACCCTTCAAATGTCTTTTTCCAGAAATGGGGGGAGGGGACAGACAACACATAGAGCAAATGCTGATCTCAGTTCTGCCTGCAGTAAAGCTCGGTCCGTGCTGGGATGCTTAGGGACAGAATATCTGAGTTAATCTGAGCTGAAAGCAACTGAAAAGCGTGTTAAACTGTTTCTACCTATTACATGCTATTTAGCAAGGTAGTTACAGGCTGAAATTTCTTATGTCATGTTTATATGGTCAAAAAAGGCTGCCCAGGAGCTGAGCTGGCTCTCCCTTTGCTATAGTGGAGGTGGTGGTTTGTAAAGGACTTGAGTTGAGGTAGAGGCGTGGCTGGGTGCTCTGGGGCTCCTGCTGGTAACATACTGGGGAAGGTAGGAATTTCCACAGCTGCCCACCTAACCTACAGATACAAAGCTGCTTGAACTGGCAACCTATTTGCTCCTTACCTCAGACCTTTTAAAAATTGGTGTTTTGGGGTTTTTTTTGTTACTGACTCAGAGTTGTTAGTAGTTGGGGGCAGCTTCCCTCTTAACATTACGAGGTTTGTCTCTTGAAGCATTTGCTGGATTTTCAGCTACTTACGACAGTGATAAGGTCGATATCACTTGACTCTGGTTGCCTGTGATTAGACTGTGAGCCACGTCTTGGCTGTGGCCCACGTTCTAACGTACAGGCTCATGAATGGTCTCTTGAAATCTGCCTGGCCATTGCCCCCTTTTTCACCCTCATGATTCAGTGATACTTTTTATAATCTGGACCTCTGCATTCTACCCATCCAAGTACAGAGTTAGGGCAGATTGGCAGAGCTCCACTGGCCTCCACAAAAAGCTGGTTGGCACTGTTTGGGAATCTAACCTGGTGCTTAGAGTAAATCCATCAAGACTTACTCCAAAGAGGCAGAGATTTAAGTCAAAGTTCTGTTTTGGAGCTCACCCATGTCACAAATTACTTTTTCTTGAGTGACTTAAGCACACCTATGTCCAGGTGCTGTGTTTAATACACAATTTTGGAATTACTGCTTCTTCCACCCTCTCATTTATCTTACCCCCTGTGGATCCTGGAGAGTGCAGGAACTGAGATTTTTGTTCTGGTTACTGGTTGAGTGGTGACCAAGTGTCCCAGGTGGTCCTCACTGCCCCACATCCAGGTAGAGGATGCTGACAGGCCCTGGACACTCTCTTATCTGAGTCCTTTACTCTTTTCCCACCTATCTTTGACTCTAGCTGTGTCCTCCAGCTGCCAGGGTGATAGCACAGATGTGGTTACAGGTTGATCTTCAAGAAGAGTGCAAACAAAAACCAGATCATGGAGTCCTCCTTGTAAACATCTGCCAATGCCATGTGTACTTGGTTTAAACATTTCCCACTGATGTTTTTAATCCTTCAGTAAATCAAACCCTGAATGATATCCGTGTGAACCCCAGTGATGTGAGGGCTGAAGGTAAGTGATACCTGGAAGCTTTTGGAAGTGCAGAGTTTCAGGATGGGCATTTGCCTCCGTAGTGAGAAGCTTGTAAAGCAGAGACACTGCAAGGATGTGGCTGGGATGGATTCTGGGATCAGCACAAGTGTAGCAGCAGATTAGACCTAGGGAAGAATGTTGATTATGTCCCTCTTCTTCACATCTGTCCAAGAAAGGCTTTCTTAATGTTACAACTGAGTCAGATTTCCCTGACCTGGGAGATGGATGTGTTTTTGCTGGAGAAAACTCCACATTCCTCACGTTGTGAGATCTGAGGAACCACATTTACCAGTGCGAGGGGCTGGGGAGAGCAAGAAGGTGACAAGATCCACATGGATAAAGTCATTAAATTGCTGCTTTGGTAGGTACCTCTTGAAGAGTGGTGGAAGATTATCAGATGGAAGAGGATTTGAGCAAAAACGTTCGCAATGTGGTTCTCGGAATGGTTCTTAAATCCGGCTTTAGGTCATGTATTAAAAGAAGCCCATTTTCTACTGGCATTGAAAACCAGCATATTTGAATTGCAAGAGCTTCTGGTACAGAGTGCCAGAATGGCCCGAGATGGAGGCAGAGCCCAACTCTGTGCTCTTGTAATTCAAACCCAGGCACCAGATGATCATTTTCTGCAAACTACTTTGCTCGTGGATATTTTCCCTGGGCTGAAAGCTTTCTAGCAAGATTGATTTCAAGTTACCTTCCTACTTCTCCTCTGTGCCAGTAGTCCTTAAAATAAAACTAACCCCCAAATGCACGAGCTTCCTCGCCCATACAGAGCTTTCCGTTTAGTCCAATTTATGAGTATGGATTTTGACTGATTATTATTGTGCCTGACTGGATATGGAGCCATCTGCCTTGGGTTAGGTTTCCACATGCTGCCTCTTCAGCCAGACTTCAGATGGTCGTTCTGGCAGGAGAAGACCAAGTTCTCGGTTACATGGTAGTAACAAATGGACTTTTAAATGGAAGGAAATGATACTGTTATCTGCTTGGAAGCAACCCCGCAGTGCGCTGTGTGGAAAGGAAGAAGGTGTCCAATATGTTTGTCTTTATCTTAGGGACATGGTTTAGTGGTGGACTTGGCAGTGCTGGGTTAACAGTTGGACTTGATGATCTTAAGAGGTCTTTTCCAACCAAAATGATTCTATGATTATTATAACCCATCATCTTCTGTTGAAAGTAGAAGTATCCTTTGAAAGAGTCCAAACTGCAGGGAAATTAGCCTCTTTTTTTTGGTTTTTTTTTTTTGTTCTCTTCCAGAAATATGTTTGCTTTTAATGGCATTTTCATCTATAAAAACTAAAAATAACATGCCTCATTAAGTTCAAAGCACTCTGGGACACAGTTTACTCTTTCTGGCTGAAAAGTTGAGATTTTCCCCAGAGAGGATCACATTTTCTGTTGGGTTAGGTGTTTTGTCTGCCTGCCTGCCACAGTTATTCGTCACTGTGGAAAATGCAGGGGAGCTGTGAAGCACCATTCACAAACCATGTGAGGGGGCCTTGGAGGAGCTGAAGTCTCACTCGTAAATGGAGAGAAGTTGTTGCTGGCTCCTCTGCTTGTCAGAATTGTGAATGATGCCAACGCAACTGATACGAGTGTTCAAGCCGGTCATACCAGTCTGTACCTGGGCTTTTCAAACCTTTGGTTTCATGAGAAGATGTTTCTAGTTGTCATCTAGCATGCATTGCATGGCAAAAGTCACTGAGAAACCTCCCTCCTACTGTTTTGGTTTGGGAAGGGAAGGAATAAAAGAATCCTTTTGATTGGAGGAGACCTCCGAGATCATCAAGTCCAACCATTCCCCCAGCACTGCCAGGGCGCCACTAAACCATGTCCCTCAGCACCACATTTACAAGACTTTTCAATCCCTTCAGGGATGGGGACTCCACCACTGCCCTGGGCAGCCTGGATCAGGCCTTGACAACCCTTGAGGGGAAGAAATTTTTCTTCATGTCCAACTTAAGCCTCCCATGGCATAACTTGAGGCTGTTTCCTCTTGTCTTATGGCTAAAAATGCAATCGTAACCAAATGTTTGTGGCACTTCACTGTACAATGCTGCCATTTGGACCTCAGTGCAGGCAAGAAGTGTCATTTCCTCTCTATATGTTCTCATCTGGATTGTTCCTAGAGTTGTATCTGAACTGGAAGAGTTACAGTACAGCCTAACATATTAGAGCTGAGGAAATGGTGTTGCTTAATAACTGGTGTCAGGTATGTGTGGTGCAGAGCAGTCAGGCTGCGCGTGTGGGGCTGGCCAGGCGTGGTGTGGAGGGCAGGACAGAATGCTTGAGCACTGGGCAGGAGATGGAGCGGAAAGCTGGAGGCTTGGAGAAAAGATGATTAATGGAGCCTGTGTGGTTCCTACTGACAACAGCCAAGGCTGCAGAAAGGGCTCGAGTTGCAGAGCCTGGCTGGGGGTTCCAGTAAGCGTGGAGATCGCAGGAGGAGAGTTTGTGTTCACATCAGATGAGGAGGTCAATAGCAAGGAAAGGGCTGAACCGCACTGACCTGCAGTCTCAGGAAAGGCTGAAAGCTTAGGGAAAGCAGTGACAGCTGAGAATGGGAAAGTTTGAGCAACGATGGGAATAAATCCTGCTGTGGCATCACCTCCATAGTGTTTCTGCGCAGGAGGAGAGAGAGACCTATTGTGCTTTATGCTGTACATGCAGGTAGCAAAGAGACATCATCTGTCCTGAAAGATTCACAGGCTAAATGGACCTTAAATCCTTCAATGCTCTATAAGTGTTCTGGAGCGGCTGCAGCCAGGGCAGCATGTGTCACACTGGGGATCCGAGCTTGGCTGGTGCAAGGCAGCTCTGGACCAGCAGCTGACATGTTCTATGCTGAGACATGGCCGTGACACTCTGCACAGGTTAGTATGTCTGTAGTAGCACTGATACGCATCTTCCTGACAAGCCTCAGTTTAAAGCCTCACCTTAGCTTCTACCCAAAGCTTTGTGCTTGCACCTGGGCTTAGACTGAACCAGGACAGATTCTCTCTCATTTACTGAGATGCATTTGAGTTGTACCTCTTTTCTAGGCTGGTTATTTTAAGAGAATTGCAGGTGCCATTCAGTGCAGGATAGCTGTCTTCTGGAGAGCAGTGAAAGGAGCAGAGGAAATCACAGCCCTTCCCTTCTTATTACAACAGCTGGATGCGTTTTTAAAATGTTAATGTATAGTTTAAGTGATTTAAAGTTAAATAATAATCGTAGCAGGGTGATTTTGCTCCTGATGTGCTCTCCAGTATTTTCTCTCTTGTCAATGTGAGTTCGTGCTCTGATGAGGAGAGTCTTCCAGAGCGGTGAGGTTTTTTACACACTGATCTGTTTTGGTGACCAGGCAGAGAAAAATATAAGAATAAGCAGCAGGAGTGAACTGTGAGGGGCATCTACCACCTAACAGTTAGTTGGTGATAGCACTGAATGACATCTTTGCCTGCATAATTAGATGCTTGTTTGCCCGGGGAGCCCTGTGGCCCTTTCCCGACTTTTCTGAAAGATTATGTATGGGTTTGAAGTGTTTTTGCAGCTGATCCATCTGAAATCCCATCAGGTTAAAGGAAAAGAAAAGCCACGTTTGTTGGATTATGGTTTCCAGATCCTCCAATTTCTGGAGCGGGCAGGGACAGGAATGGAGAGGGAATCACGACTCGAGCAATTAATCCTGTTGGAGCTTGGACAACCCTCATCGCAGGCTGACAGTGATTTATGAAGAAGGCTTTAATATTTTTCTACTCTGTCTTGTGTGGGAGCAAAGTTATATCTGCCCCAATATAAACTGGTGTTGTTCCATGCGACCTGATGGTCTGTCAGCCTTTCTGAGAGCAGTGCATTGCCTCCCATCATTGTCGGGAGACAGGAGTAACGACACTGGTTCTTTGTCCTTCCTGCAATGGGGATGCATATTTTGAGGTAGATGGCAAGATCCAGAGCTGTTCTCACCTTTGACTGCCAGTAAATGACTGAGCCAAAGTCAGTGAGGTTCCTCTTCTGAGTTCATGATTCAGCTGTGGAGAAAAACACGTCGAGCCGTACAAAGTCACGGCTGTTCCTGATGATATGGGGTCCTTCCCAGCCCGCAGCAGATGATTTCCACAGCCTTTTGCCAGGTGGAAGGAGCTGAGGAAGGAAACCCCCCCCTCTCAGATTCTTTCCTTCCCACCTGCACTGGCATTTTTGCCACAGTTCAACTCTGTAAATGAAAACATTTGCTGTACGTTCGGCCTGCAGTTCATGTTATCTTCAGCCAACAGACTGCTGGGAAGCCAAGCCAGATGCTCTAGAAGCTTGAGGAGTGGTGTTGGTATCCATCAGTGGCATGGAGAGGAGCTGCCAGAGCCCCCCAAAAGACCATATGGATGTTGGGCAACCAGCTTCCTGGTGCCAGGGAAGGGGTGAGGAGGTGAGTCAAGCCTCCTTTACATGTGATTTGCAGGCATGCAGTCATTCGAGAGGGTTTTTTTGAAAGGGAAAAAGCTCATTTCCTTTTTTACACCACTCAGAGTGAATTTTGCTCAGTTGTTCAGGTTGAAAGCAGGTGAACAAGAATGTGTTCATGGTGATGAGGGCTAGAGACTAGATGTGAGACTGAAGAATAGAGCTTGGTCTCCTTCATCCATCTCTAAATTCAGGTACCCTTAAAGCTTTTTTCAGTTCAGACCATCACAGCTGCTGGTGGGACAGCGTCTGGTCTAATTTCACCTTTCTCAGCTATTTTGAAATTCAAGATTGCTGAACTTTCCTGCTGAAATGCAAACAGCCTCTTTGCCTCTAATCTCCTTCGCTCCCTGAAGCTGCCCTTGTCTCCATCTTTCATCCCAATCCAGACAGAGACTTCCACAAGGTCTTAAGCAGCCTTGTGAACGTTTCCCCAAATGACTTTCATTTCCGCTTGCCTCTGCCCTTTTCCAATCCGACTAGGAGCTGAGGTTTCAAAATACCTTGAGGAAAGGCTGCTCTTGTGGTTTTTCCACACGCTTCAGGGAAAGACAGAACATTTCTTGAGGGCTTTGCTTTATGGGATTTTCAGTCGTGTTTCCCAGGTCTTGCAGCTTTAGACAAGTCATCGAGATGTAGATGCTTAACCGAATTAGGGAACTTCTTGAAGATTTGCTGTTGTTAATAATATATATCTGGGCATCAAACTTGGGACTGTTCGGGGTTTTTTGTGCACCAAAAACCCCCCTCCTTATCTCAGCTCTAGTGCAGGACAAGGCCCTGCCAAAGCCAAAGGACAGATGTCATTCAGAGGCGAAGTTAAGTAAGTCCTGGCCACGTTCAGAAGTCATAACCACAGCTAAGCCTGTTGTAACTTCCCTGCCAAAACTTTTCTTTGATTTTTTTTTTTTTTTTTAAAAAGGGAGGGAAAAAAAAGTATCTTAATTAAATACAAATTTCCTTGGAATGTACCTGCTGTTTTCTAGCAGCATCCGTGCTTTATCGGTAACCCAAAGCCAGAACATCATGGCTGAGCAGAACTATTTACATTTGAAAGCTTTTCAGTTGAGAATGTGTATGTTTTGGAATTGAAAATCCTTTTTTACGGCTTTCATTTTTATGGGAACACTGGAAAATTTCTGCTTTGGGAAAGGCCTGTTCTGACTAGTAAGCTTTTTATTCTCAGAAGCCAAGTACTATTTGCTCAAACAGAGTTTTCTACATTTTTTTTTCCTCTCATATCTTTTTCTTCCCTCTTGCTGCTCAGACCGTTTCCCTTGACTTGCTTAACTCTACTTGAAAACCAGTATGAGAAATGGAGCTTTGTGTCACCAGCTCTGTCGCCTGATGGTTGATTTGGGCCAGCTAAACAGCCTTTCTGGGTAGTGCTCTGGACTGATTGCAGCTACAAAAAAATGCCAGTTTTTCAGTGGAAGTGATTTGAAAGGTTATTTCTAGGCCTGAGATACCTACCAGCACTTTATCCACCTGAGCCTGGCCTCCACTGCATGATAAGGTGCTATGTGCAGGGGAAGCCCCCACGGTTTTAATCTAAGCAAGCATGACAAGACGTGAGGCCAAACGCTGAGTGGATTTAATCATCTGACAAGTGCAATGGTTAACCTTAAATATTTTGTATTCTGTCCCAGGGTGGGTGGAACTTCTGCATAGAAATAAGGCTGTCAGCCATGGGCATTTATTTGGTGGTGGTTGTAGCCACGACGTGCGCTGCTGATTAGGAAGCTCTGGTTATGTGTAAAGCTGTGGGTAATGGCGCATGATGAGTTGTTCAAGAACTGCAGAGCTTGACAGGCTCAGGAAGGTGCTTCCAGCCTGATGTGTCTTTCCCTTCCTTGCAGAGCCGCCCGCAGTGGGCTGGGGATGTGTGTGGCTCTCCAGAAATTGCGTGATTTGGGATTGCAAAGTGCTGCTGGGTTTGCTCTCTGCAGGCTGAGGGTCTTTCCTTACTGCTCTCGGCTGCTTTCCCTTTAGAGCTGCTGCTTTTGGGACCTTTTTGTGGCAGAAACTTGAGGTGCTGTCTTGTGCGTTGAAAGAAAGGCTGAAGGGAAGGTGGCAGAACCAGACTGGGCACCCATGCGGGATGTTTGTATCCTGGATCTGGCTTCTTGTAGTTCTTGCACACGAGTTTAGCTTCGAACCCAGATCCGGGTCAGAGCAGGCAGTGAAACTAAATTTCCAGGGGACTACAAGAAAAATAGTGTGAGATTCATGGTGTGGCTGTTTCCTTCCCTCTGAACGCCTGTTGTTTCAAACTTAATAATGACATTTTAGCATCCATTTTATGTTAAAGAAATACATCACTTATGCGCCTCACAGCTTAAAGTTCAGTGTGAGAAAGGTATTTCTTCTCTCCACCTCTGAATGTTTAAGTGTTTAATAATAATAGTGTTAAAAGTTCATAACATTTTATCTTTCATTGCAAGCTGTTTACCTTTTGCCTGCAATGAACTGGTGAATTTGCACATTATGTACTGGAGTGCAACGCTGATGATGATAGAAAATGAAAGCCTGGCTAGAACCAAATGATAATGCTTCTCCACAAGCCTTCAACTAGTTTCCTCTCTGTAGGGGGCAGAAAGCAATAGGAATACATTGACAGGAGGTTGGAGCCAGGT
>WEIS01036005.1:618-22882 GCA_013389965.1 Todus mexicanus
GTTACCTCATTAGTTGCTAGGTTATCTAACCTATAAATGGCTGCAAAGGCACTTTGTGTATGCATTTGGAGCAATGAAGAATGTTCTCAATGAGATTATGTTAACTTTATATAACTTATTAAAATGAATATCAAACTTTGTTTTGCCTCATTCAATTTTTGATGTTAATTAAGTAAGCACAAGCATAAGAAAGGAAATTGGATTTGCTACTTAAGGAACTTCCAATAAAGCCATGGATGTTAGTGAGATGAGTTTCTAATAAACATTAATAAGTGTCTATATAACGAGCAGTGCTTGTCTTTTAAGAACATTGGATTTTTCTCACAGGATATGGACAGCAATAAAATACATTTGCAAATATGAAGATATATTACAGGCACATTTTTCTCTCCCAGCTTTAACAAGCCTCAGATCCCAGCTTCCTGATTTTGTGACCTTGGGAACAATCATGGGCCAAGAAATTTAAAAAACCATTTTAAAATTCATACAAATGTAATTTAGGAACAGCACCGGCTAGATGGGAACTTTAGACAAGATTTTTACAGTGAATAATGCTTTTCTTTGTCCATTTCAGACAAATTTAATGTTGCTACTACATTTGACATCAATCACCCAGTCACGAGCAGCCACATCCTTGCTCAGCCTAATGACAGGAGAGGAAGGTGTAGAGCCCGGACAGTACAGCTGAGCACATGAAACACAGGGACAGCCAATGCTCTGATTTTACCTTTGCTGCTGCAGCCAGGACAAAGTTGTTAGAGCCAAGGAGAAGGGAAGCGTCTCTATGCTCATTTACTGCTCCTAAAATCAGGTAATTCATAACTGGGCAAGAGACTGTGGCCAACTTTCAGAATCATGTTTGGAGCGGACTTTGTACACCTGCTGCCCTTGCAGTTGGAATGGGTGACAGATGCACAAGGAGAAGAATTGTTGAGCAAGATGGTGACATTTTCACATCATCTTCTGAGCATAAAATGCCACCTTTTAAATGCAAAGGCACTATAAGGTGCTGAGGGTGCTACACATGACAGTCAAAGTCACAAATCTGCTGCCAGCAAATACTCACAGTGGAAAAGCAGAGCTGGTTAAAACAAAAACAAACAAACAAACAAACAAACAAAACACACACCTTATTTTCATTCACTTACTCACCTGAAAAGCTTAGCTTTTCAAAATAGATTTTCACATGAAACAGCTGCCAGTCCAGAAATAATACTATTTCTGGCACCATCCTCAATAACAAGAGACTTCCCTCCTTGGACTGTGCTTCCTGCAGCGCCCACAAACCAAAGAATTTCATCTGAGTACCATGCCTCAAACTGTTTTCTTCTGCCAGTTGCCTTCTCCCCAGTGGATCTGTCAGGGAGATCTACTGGGAATTTTCCTGAACTCCAGAGATTTCCCTGGTTCCATGGGGTGAGGAGCTGACTGTATGCTCCCCTTATGTGAGCAGGGAAAGGCACAACCACCAGACAGATCAGTTAACAGGTAGAAGTTCCCACGTCCACCAAAGCACTTGCACCATTTTCTGCCCATATAACAAACGCCATAAGTTGTTCCTTACCTCGCTGCTCAAATCTGCTCAGGGGCTTCAGGGAGAGCAGCATAAATTTATTTGGGAGCACATCTGGCTGCATAGGTTGTTCGGCCCATCCAGATGTTCAAAGCAATGATGCCCCAAGCTTGTTCACTGGAGGGGTGGCTGATAAGTGATCCTCTGATCAGAACTTTTAGCAAACCAAACTTCCAGGCTGCAGCTACCAAGCAAACATTTTTATTATTCAATACATTACGTCAGCAGAGATACATCTGGCAGCGACTGGCCTCAAAGTCGCTAACTTCAAAAATCTGAATTTGTTTGCCCGTAATTAATGTGATGTATCTCAGCCCATTCAAAATAACAACCGCATTCCTTCCTGGTAATGAAAAGTGATTAATTTTCAATTATGGTAAGTATCTAATTTTTCACAGTGCAGCACTGGTCTAAGTCACCCTATCTCTAACGTTCTAATTACAGACATTAAAAGTTCCTTATAATTATTGCGGAAAGATCAGCAAAATTAAAAATATTGGTTACTTGCTGCTATTATTACATTTGCTCTAATGCAGCCAAGGCTCAAAATTTATGTCTGAGCTGCCAGCCATTTCATCAATCTCTTTTTGTGACTTGTTTAGAACAACTGGTTTTTATTTCACAGTCTCAGTAACTGTTCCAACAGGTCTATTAACGGTTTGGCACTCTACATTTTGTAAAGCTTTAATTAAGTGAAACAAGCTAAAAATCACTAATATGTGCCTTTAGCAAAGTAGCAATGTAATTATCTCATTTAACAGATAACTACTTGTATTTCATTTTTCAAAGCACAAAGAGAAAACTAGCTCTAAATGTCACTTTTCAGGCTCATTAAACTCACTAGAGAAATATCAAATTAGAGATTTCCACTACAAATGCTATAATAAACTCGGTGAGCTGATATAAACAACATGATTATTTGGGGAAGGGACAACTATTGTAAAATAGTCTGTTTTGCAGAATAGATTCTGGTTACATATTTACAAACAGGTTTTACTACAATATTACCTAAAATTTGGGGGTTAAAATTTTGATTTTCACCTTATAGCTCAAAGAAAAAGAACCCAAAGTATCAATTTCTCTACCGCACGTATTTTATAATACAACCTACAGAATTTTATATTCAAGAGACAAATTCTTTTTTTTTTTCTTATCCTTAATCATCTGGTTTTTCCTAATTCATCTTTTCTAAATCACTCTCCAGAATTGCATAAGAACTGATTGATATGAGGAAGTTATGCATGTAGTTTCAAGGTGAGATCTATTTGTGTGTGTGTCTGATGTAAGCATTAACACGGATCCAATCCTCTGGCACAACCGCTGCCATCTCAACCCAAAATATTTACATTAAAACCTGAGGCTTAGATTGCAAAGTTTTCACACAATGACCAAGGGGCCTTCCACAGATAGCCCCTTGTTCTCTTGTGCTAACAGTTTGATTTTCCTGGATTTTGATCATATTTCCATATTATTCATAGACAGGAGAAGGGTTATTCATAGAATCATTAAGGTTGGAAAGGACCTTTAAGATCATCAAGTCCAACCTTCTACTCAACCCTTCCGCAGCCACTAGACCATGCCCTGAACTGCCACATCTACTCGTTTTTTGCACACCTCCAGGGGTGGCAACTCCACCACTTCCTGGGCAGCCTGTTCCAATGTTTGACTACTCTTTTAGTAAAGAAATTTTTCCTAATATCCAATCTGAACTTCCCCTGGTGCAACTTGTGGCCATTTCTGGCTATTACTGAGTAGTGGTGCACTGCAGATTTCTTACGGAGCCTCCACGTTAATCCTGCATATCTGACGTACGTTTGCTACCCTGGTGAGTAAACAGCATCAGAAAAATCCGGGTATTTCAACACTGATATCTAAACAGGATTCTATTTCATGATTAAACCATGTTTAATAGAACTAAGTTCAAGAACCTGCTCGAAACTTAGCCTGGGGTTTTAGAAGGATTTTTAAGAACACTTGGGTGACATTCAGGACTATAAATCAGATTGCTTTCCTTGAAACAAATTAAACATTGCAACACAGAGATGCTTTACAAACTCGCATTATAAATCATTCTTATATTTGCATTTATTTCAGCGTCACTATAGATGTTACCTGTCCCGCACAAAAATACCCTTGCTAATGACAAAACTAATGCCTGCTTTCCATAAACGTTGTAAGCCCATGAGGTATCTCCACACCAAAGAAATCAAATAACTGGAAAGAGCAAAGGGAACTCTGGCAGTGCTCTACAGGAAGACCTCCTAATGTGAGTTAAAAACCCCAGGGGTCAGGAGGAACAGAGGGTACTGGTCACACAGCCCAAACGCATAACATAAAAATACTCCTCTGATGGGTGAAGATCCCACGGTTTTGGTACAGTGCCACAGAGAAAACAGCCCTCTGCTTAGTTGCCTGCCCAGTCACCCTATTCTGTTTTTCAGTTCTTTTTAAACACAGAGTCCCATCCTATTCCCCAGCAACAGCCAAAGTGTGGCTTACCCCGGGAGCCTGTGCCAGCCACCACAGCTGACTGAACCCGTCCCTCGGAGCTGGCCTGGCAGCACAGAATCAATGCGGTTACACCAGGGATGCATTTGGCTCGGTGTGACTGATGCTGTGGGTTATTCCTAAGAGTGCAGCTCCAGACCTCGAAGTAAACACACAGAAACGGAGCTGCATTATGATGCATTTGTATTCCGTCGCGTGCGTTATCGTGTATTAGAATACAGCTTATAAGCCTGCTGTAAAGAAAGTTGAAGCAATAAAGCTTGACTGATTGATTGATGCATCACCGTTTTTAGGGTCCGTTGCACAAACTATTTTGATAGTGGAAGCCCATAAAGTATAATGTCTGTGCTAAAAGTGACACAATGAAGAAGATGATGCACCTGCTTCAATTTCAGCTTTGAGTCATTATTTAGAGCTGGGGGTCTAGGAGTTGCAAAATACTGCCTTTCTAGTTCCCTACTGGTTTGCCAGAAGATAAATGTCTAAAACTAAGGACCCCGGGCGCACAATAATAAAAACCTTTTTAGAGTCTAGACCCTTCCACTAGTTAAAGGAAACCTATTCCCATTTTTCTGTTAGGAGAAAAAATGGGATGCAGTTTCCTAGTGGCAGAGATCAAGTTTTTTATTTATATTAAAAATGCAGGATCAGAGGGAACAAAAATCCTTGCATGGACAAGACCAGCAGGTTGAAGGGTAGATCTGACCCCAGCTCCTCAGCTGTGATCTCAGCACACTGCAGAAGAGAGCAAAACTGGCCACATCACCATGTTAAACACAAACCAACTTTGTAAATTAGATGTCAGGGTCATTTCCATCTTCAGGAACACACTGAAGTTCAACAAAGAATTCTGAAGGTAGAAACAAATTAGAGCACAATGTTGGCCCAGAATTACGAGTCAAAATTAATGTTTCTCTTTGGTAGATATGGGCAAACCTACGAAAGCGGAGTCACCCAAAATTCAAACCTTCTCCAAAATCAGCTGTGCTCAAAACTGAGCCCCTTTGATCAATTTTTGTCTGCACTGTAGGTCACACAGGTCTCAGAGCTGGCACGGATCTTGGAGGGAAACATATACCTCTTCTAACTCAAGTGTATTTATATTTTGTGGAGGGCAAACCTTGCAAAGGCAATTTTCCATTGCCACCAACATCAACAGCAGTTAAGGACATTTAGATTAGATGGTCCCAGTTTCTCCCCTCAAACATGCTCAGCTGTTTCCTAGGTTTGGGGGCTATTTTGGTCAGAACGAACGATCCATTGCTAACACATGTATGAGCACAAACACTCACAAGCAAAACTCTCTCAGAAGCTACAAACGCTTGTGAAATTTCCACTGGATTAGGGGGAGTTCTCTGCTGATACTGGAAACCAAGGGCCTGAGCGAAGTTCAGAGCAGGACACATATCAGCTCCTCATACTGTTCCTCCCCAAGAGAGAAGCCAGCCTGCAGATCCTTGGCTGGGTATTCACAGAATCCCAGGGTGGTAGGGGTTGGAAGGGACCTCTGGAGATCACCTCACCCAACCCTTGTGCTAAAGCAGGGTCTCCTAGAGCACGTTGCCCAGGATCACATCCAGGCAGGTTTCGAATCTCTCCAGAAAATAAGACTCCACAACCCCTCCGGGTAGCCTGGGCCAGGCTCTGGCACACTCATAGGAAAGAAGATTTTCCCCTTTTTTTATTATTATTATTTCCCTTTTATTATTTTCCTTTTCCTTTCACACTTGATGTTGTCTTCCCATTAAACCTGATGTAGGTTCACATGGAGTTTCACCATAAGAGCCTAATGAAGCTGTACTATGGACAGCCCAGGGCACCACCCAGCACGGAGTTCAAACAGGACATCAACACCTGGAAATACAAGGAACAGAAACGTTAGCACTACACCCAGGAATGGGAGTTTTATGGATTGGGTGGATGCTGCACTGGACTTCAGCAGAGGGCTGAGGCAGGAGACACACCAGGGACACATCTGGCAGGAACAACGGACCAGCTGTTGACACAGAGGGCTGGAGTCAGTCCCAGCCTCTTGCCTTTCCCATCAACTGTTACTAGGTGTAAGGCAGGTGGGAAAAGGAGTGAAATGAAAGAGGAATGGGATCCAACTTTGT
Organism: Todus mexicanus; assembly: GCA_013389965.1. NCBI lineage: Eukaryota > Metazoa > Chordata > Aves > Coraciiformes > Todidae > Todus > Todus mexicanus. The sequence goes on from WEIS01036005.1 coordinate 6,814, forward strand.
TCACAGACCATAAACAAATTTACATTGAAATGAACCTTTCTCAAGCAAGTTCATCAAATACACGTTGTTCTTTCTTCCGGCACATTTCTAGCACACAGGTTCGTGTCTGTGGAAATTATATGTCACACGCTCTGCATTTATAGGGAAGTGGCTCGGATATCAAATGACCAAATAGCGCTGAAGAAAGGTTAAAGAGTGTGACCTATTGAACACTAACCTTCAACTGCTCTTGCAGGAGATACATTCTCCCTGAAGGAAAATAACTAACCTTTGAACCTCAGACCTTCGTATTTATCTTTTGTCTTCTGGCTCTTTCTGACAAAGCCTCAGAAGAAGAACAGTCCTGAACAGATCAGGTTTGCTTCACCCTTCTGATCGGGTTGGGGTACATCTGGCTATATTCTGCCCTTTGTATCCACGCAGAAATGCCACATTCTATTAGCCCTGAGTGGTAATGTCTCAAGATGAGAAATAAGTCCTATTTTTTCAGTTTCATCACAGTCTTCACCCAGTATTACTTTAGATCTTCATCAACACACAAGTTAGTCGATCTACTCTAACTCACCATCACAAGATCTTTTATATCTGTGTATACTACCTCCAGGGCTGCCCTACAAAGCAGTGGTAAACATCTTTCTAGATCAATGGCTCCTGCTTGGAAAATAAATGTCCAGGTTTAGCCTTGGACATTTGGGTAGCAGCAGGACACCACTATCCTGCAACAACATTCTCCCTCATTGACATTATATCTTCATTTTTATCCGTTGCAGACTAAAATACTGTCAATCAGAAGGGAAGCCCTGTACATGACTCTCCACCTTGGTGTCCTCCAAGTTGTTACTAAAAACTTAACTTTCAAGGAGTTTCTGTTCAGATTCTACTTGTATTCACATTGCTGTGAACTGTATCCACCAAAATGCTGTATCCATCCTCTTTTGTCTTCTCATTCCACAATTTCCCCTGCATTTTCCTTGGCTTGTTGGTCTTTTGTTGGGAGAAACAATAAATAAGCTCTATGGTACTATACTATTGACTCAAAGCTACTGAATACAGCTCCTGGTGCTATCACAGACTTCCTGCACAACTAGCATTTCATTTCCCTTGGCCAGGCTATGAACTGGTACTCTGGCAGCTGCTCACCTATGCAAGCGGATTTATTGGCACCAATATAAGACATTCAGAATCAATTCCTCAGTCTCGTCCTTGAAAACAAGATCACTGTTTCTTACTTTCTCACACCCAACATCTAAATCCAAAATGATAAACTGGATCTTCAGCTGAGCTCTGCCAACAAGCACCACATAGGGCTGGCTTAAGGGGAGAATTGTAGGAAAACAGTAAATATTCAAAGCCGTCACTAGCCCACTGCAGTCGTCATCCATTATGTGAAATTACAATCTTGTGGCCGTTCAACAAGGGTTGGGGGTTCTCTCATTCCATCCTGCAGCCATGACCATTTTTCTGCGTTTTACTAAAAGGATTCACCAGTCCACCTCTGACACTGCCTCGTTTGAGGATATTCACTTCATACTCCTTCAAATGTATGAAAACTTATGGTGGGAGGAGGTCTTTTTGGTCCACCAGGATGATCAGCGGTGTCAGAGGCACGATGCAAGGTGCTTCTTGAAAAGTACTTTTCTCTCTCCCTCTTCTTTCCCTGTAGTTTCACACCAAAATACAGAAGAGAAGCATGTTTGGGGCTGGAGATGAAAACAATGCAAATCGGCTCCCAATCTGCAAGCAATTCAAAGACTCAGACTGAGTCTTCAAAGTAATAAAGAGGATGGGGAAGCTCAGCCCATGAACCACCAAAGCAACCATAATCTGTGAGCTCACACCATTCACAATCACCAGGGTAAAACGTCAATGCAGGACATGAGGGATTTGGCCGTGGAATTAATTTCTCCAGCACTTAGATCAACCCAGTCTGAGCCCTTCCTTTCAGACCAGGCTTTCCACTGGAGCTGGAATGTATATGTGCATATATTACTTGCAGGCGTGGTGCTGAGGGACACGGTTCAGTGATGACTTGGCAGTTCTGGGTTAACAGTTGGACTCAAAGATCTTAAAGGTTTTTTCCAACCTAAACAATTCTATGATCCTATTCCACATCCCAAATGCTGTTTTCTGCAGGCAAGGAGAAGGCCAGAAGACTCCAGTAAGTCAACTATGGTGTCATTGTGCAGATTTAATCTGACTAAAATCCACAGAACTATTTTAAGGATGAACAGCATCTGGGGAGATATTTTCCTCATGGTTCTCCAGATTCATACCAGCCTTGATCTTCAACCTCCTCCATATTTTAAGCTCAGGCCTCCCTCAAAATGATCCCGTTTTTTATTGTCGCAAGTGTCCATTAAGGACCACTCATCTCATCTTTCTATGCAAGTAACCTCATCAAGATGTTAACCTGCACGAAGATGTGGATCTCCATCAAGATGTGGACCTTCAAAACAACCTTAGCCAGAGTGCTGGTTTGCTCTTACCTCGCTCCCTTCTTGAATGAGCAGTGCAAAAAATCAGATGCAACACCTCGCAGGAACATCAACAAAGCAAAGTTCAGCCATAAAATGCCGTAAAAAAACCTTGTCATGGGTCTCAGAATCAGAAAGGTCAGGATCTCTCAGCTAAGTATCATCGCCCACAAGGTAGAGGAAAAGTCCCACTGTTTTAAGAGTGCCACGATGTCTTAGCACAATGGAGCAGATAAAAAAGAGGGCTGCAGCTTTAACTTTATATTTCTAGCTTTTGTTGGCTGAAGCCAGATCCTTGGTGTTATTTTAATGCAGCAGCAAAGAGCTGCATTTAATTCATGATAGGCTCAAGATGCTGCTTTTCTTTTCCTTTTTTTTATGTGCGTGCTGAATATCCAGCATGTAATTGAAAAAGGAAAAGGAGCTGCTTGTTTGCTGCCTGATCCAGGAATGATTAAAGGTAGAAGTTTTTCAGACATTACTGACAGAAAGGGTATAGTTAAAGCTGCTTTAAAAAAGAGAGCCTTCATAAAGAGCCAGTACTCAAACCGCTATTAAAAGCATCATGCTTGTTAAAACCTGTAAAAAGGCAGGAAATCAGGGAGTGAAATGCAGCTTCTTCATCAATTACTGAAAGGAGTGTACACCTTAAAGCACTCTTTGAATTGTGTCATACCAGCCTCCCCGCGCTCCCCCCATCCCCGCGCCCTCCACCAGTGTGTGTGTGTGTGTATGTGAGGGTGTCCGTGTGTCCGGGCTCTCAGCCTTGTGCCAGGCCATTCATTGGTACATTAGTGACGGGGAGGGGGGAGAAGAAAGAGGGGGTTACAATGCTACACCAAGTTCACTTCTCGCTTGTTGTTGGCGACCCATTTACAGCTGAACGGCTCTGTGCAGAGACAGCTCTAAATGACTCTCTCCACCTCTTCACCAAGCCACTTGTTTTTGTCATTTCTTTCTCTCTTTTTCTTTTCCTTGAAAAAAAAAAATAAAAAAATCCAAAGGAAATAATTGATAAACCAAACGCCGTCCACCTTAAAGGCAAATGCATATATCCACCTGGTTAAAATTCCTCCTCTTTCTATTTTTCCATCTCCCTATATCCATTTTGCTCGGCGCTGTTTAAACAATACTTCATCAAATGCAGCCCGAAGCAAATAAAAAGCACAGTAGAGTAAATAAAAAGTAAAAAAAAAAAAGAAAAAAAAGAAAAAAAAAATCACAGGCTGGAGGGTAAGTACTTTTATTCCTGTACTTTCATTGCCTGGGGAATTATTATTCCATTGCTGGTTTCAGAAGAGGGGGAGGGAACGGGGCGGGGAGGGGGGGGTGAAAGGACAGCCATGTTATTCGCAAAATGGATTGCTCCTCTCACTGTTTTTCACTCCTCTGGGTTCTCAAGAGTCCACTGATTACAACAAAGTGTGGCCATCTATTCCGTCTTATTGACAAAGGTCCTTAATTACTGCTGCACCAGTAATACCTGCTATTAAATTCTGCTAAACAGAGGCTGCAAATTAGCTGCGGATCCCGGTAACCTTTTGTGGGTAATTACAGGCAGCGGGATTGACGTTAAGGCTACAGCGCTGACCCGAGTCATAGCAATGGGAAACCTTTGTTTATCACCTGGGGTGGGGGCCAAAATGTGAAATTAAAAGCTCTCCATCAGTGGAAGGCCTTCAGAAGCCCGGGAAAGCAACAGGAAGGCAAAAAGCAAACTGCTCTATATTTATAACCGACTTCTTCAATTGCTATTTAAACTCGCGGCTCATTAACCTGGGTGGCTGCTCGAACACGCCGGCCATGCAAAGTTTAAAACGGTGAAAATTTAGGTTGTCTTTTTGAGGTGTTCTGTATTTCATCAAGGCCTTTAACCCGCATTTAAGGGCCAGTTTGACGCAATTGCTAACTCTAAACGGGCTGCGATATTGAAAAAACAAACTCGGTAATGCGCAAATGTTGTGCATTTCCACGGTGGGAGGTTGAGAAGCTCTACTCTGCCTCTGACAGCTTTGGCCTGAGTCTGTCCCTGGGGCACCAGAGCTGTCACCAGCAGTGGCTCCATCCTGCTCAGCTCTGCACACCCAGGTCCCATCCTGGCCAACACAGGCTGTAGGAGGACAAGCATGTGTCTGCTTCTCTCATTTTATGTTACTGTGGTTATCAGAGTGGGGCTCCCGGTGCCTGGGAACACTCATTGCACGTGTAGACCAAACCGTCATTGGTATCAGAGAAAAAAGAAACATCAGCAGAAATCAGTGTTGTAATTCTTTGCATTATATTGTCCCTGTCATAAGGGCTCAGTTTCTGAAACCAAACTGCCTGGAAAGAGGTCATGTGCAAGGATCTCACACAGCCTCCTGCCTTGTTATTCTCTTCTTCCTCTTCTGCTGCCTTTACACCCATGGCTGGTGAACTGCCCTTCATTACAACCTCCAAGCATGACACAGACATGCCAATAACCACAACAAGTCTTTTTCTGTTGCACTCTGTAATCTCAAAGTGTTGCTTTGCTCTCCTATCTTTGATTCACTGTTAGTAGAATCATCACCATCAATCCACTTTCACCAGTGCTTCTGCCACACTCCCTCTGCCTCACATCACTGGCTCTGGTGAAGATCATGTTAGGGCTTGCCCTTCCCTCTCTGTTGAGCATGGAGCTGGCAGAAGCTCTTGTTTCTCAGGCTTGTGCTCACAGATGTAAAGAGCAAGTCTTCTCTTCCCCTGTTCTACATGTTTTCTAACTTCTAAAAGACTGCTTAAACTTTGCTACCCTCACTTATCAGTATTAAACATCTCTGAAGTAATACCCAGTCCTGATTCACAGGATTTCAGTTGATCTGTAAGCCTTAGGATCTACCTGGTAAGCAGATTATTTCACATCAATGGGCTCTTCATATTTTCCTCTGAACCAGTTGGCTGAAAACAGTATCTTCACTTCACGTAAGGAATTTTCTTCCAAAAACACGTAATTCTGAAGGGAATAAGAGTGTAAAGTATTTCACCATCACCATCAAAACAACAGGAGATACTTTAATTTCAGCAGTCCTAGTTAGCCTTTGAGGATTTAAATATATATATATTGAATTAATGGAGTATTACAGCTGTGTGGTAGCTCTCACACAATGCCACGTTGCAGCATAGCATGTTCAGTACAACTATTACTACTGAGACACAAAATGCTATGAAAATAATAACACACTTGTCCTTAACAGTAGAACAAGAAAAACTGAGGCCATGCAGGTTAATGGTTTATGCCACTTACATCCCCAAACTTGCATCGTTAGAAGTTTTTCCCAACATGTTCCCCAGCCCACAAGCATCTCCTCAACTCCCTGTCCCACCCTACCCTTGGAAAACAAGTTTCAACTCTTCAGATAACTAGGCTAAAAATATGTAATCCGCTCAAAGCTCGTAAAATAATATTCTAATTCTCATTTTGAAACTTCCCCCCCAAAAAAAATTGGTTTTAATTTAAAATTCAGTGGGAATTTGTGTTGATGGCATACAAGCATACACACATATGACCTCCTTAAATTCTCTTTCTCAGATGAAATGCAGCCCTGACATTTATAAACCAAGAACATTCTCTTCCATCAAAGATGGGATCCGCCTATGTTCTCACTCGATTGCCAGAGCCTTGAGCAAAGAGCTCAGGAGCAAAGCACCGAGCAGGTCTGAGCATCCAAGAGCAGATAAAAGATGGGCATCCTTGAGATGATGCCAAGGAGGAATTGCCAAGTGCAGGATTGACGCATTTGTGCTCTTACACTTGACCATAAACAGCAGCTCACACATCATTTTTTTAGACAAGCAACTAATGAATCCTGCTTTTATGAGTAATTAGTTTTTCTGGGTCTCAAGGACTCGGGTGCAAATCCTGCCACCCTCACCCCAGCGGCAATTCCACTTCTCCCAGCAGGTAGGAGCTTCTGCTTCAAAATCCCTGTTAATTCAGGTCTGTGGCCTAGGTCCTGCAGCTGCTATTCACAGCTCTCCTCTCTCTCTATCTCTGCACAATCAAACGCAGGGCTCTGAAGATCTTTAATGCTTTATATGGGCTCATTTCTGCAAGTTACTGAACAATCAGGACAGAGTGCACAGCACTTTGCAGTTCTGAGGCACAGATGAGGTTCCCTAAGGATTAAATTTGATTCTGTCCAGAGGTCTAGAACTCGACTTATTCCACCCCTGAAGTCCCACTTAAGCATTATTTTGAAGGCATTAGTGATATTAAGGTCAGGTATTTCTGGGTCTTTAAGGACGCAGTGGCAGAGCACTGCAACACCTTATTAGAGACACAGAGATACAACTCTCAGCCTTGCTCCAGGTGGCAGCCAAGGCCAAATGACCACCTGATCCTTCACACCAGGTACCTGAGCAGTAATTCTGGCCGTGCCCTTCCTTTATGTGCTATTGGCAACAGAGTACAGCCACCCTGCCCAAACTATGCTTGCCCAGGGGGACATCGAGGCTTCAGCTGCCAGCTGAGGAATTTCTACATCATGGAAAATAAGAGGGGAAAACATTTATCCCAGACCAAGCAAAAAAAAAACTGGCCCTAGATCCACATCCAAGGATAGATTGGGAGCATTAGACAGTCAAGAGATTTGTCTTTGTGGGAACATCATGCCTCCAAGTACAGAAATCATAGAATCATCATCAAGGTTGGAAACTACCTTCAAGATCAAGTCCAACCATCTAGTAAACATTATCATAACCAATAAGCTATGTCCCGAAGCACCACATCTACATTTTTTGAACACCTCCAGGTGATTCCACCACCTCCTTGGACAGTCTGTTCCAATGCCTGTACATATATTGGCATATATTTCCAATATTGGCATATAATGCCTATATATTATTGCTTATAATGTATATTTCTACAGCAAAGAGACCCATTCGTAATGTTTACATCTTTAAAGAGATGATAAACTTTTTAAAAAATCCTAAAGCGTTGCTGACAGTGCTCAAGCTGTTTGTGTTGTAATCGCTTGAAATCTTAAAGCTCAAGCTCCTGGAGCCTTTGGATTTGTGAGAGGCTCTGCTGACCTCCTTCTGTTTTCTTTAGAAAACAAGCTAGGTCTCCTAGATTCAGAAAAGAGCTTGAAAATGAGGTCTGGAGGCCTTAAACCCAAAAGGCAAATAAAAAGAAATCATAGTTCATTAGCTTTTAGAGCAAAAAGGGCTTTTGCCGTTGATTCATTTTTGGTGAGCACTTAATATTTTATAGCATGTGAGCTTAGCAATATCAGAAATCATGTTGCAGAAGCGTATTACATTCTTGCACAGCCTCATATGCTAATAATGGTACTGTGCAACCTGAGAATTATTACAGGAGGATGTTTTTTCAATTAACACTGTTAAGTGTTACTAAGTGATGTTATAAATATAAATCAGCCGGTGTAACTCCCCTTACAATGTTCACTTGGCATTAGGTTCTATTTCTGGAGAAACTCTCCGTGACCCTAGAGTAAGTCACTAAATAAATAATGCAGACACTAAAGAAACTGCCAGAAATGGAGGGGAGAGACTTTCTTTTTATGACTTGTGAATATTTGCATTTTTAAACTTTTAAGAAACAAATTGGATGTTGGAACTCGTGCCATGAAATAAAAATGAAATTAGAAGTATGTTCCTCCTCCTTTCTGACGATGTCTTAAGAGAATTGCTCAAACGAGCACGAAGAATGTGGAAGTTTCTATAGAAACAAATATTGTTGTCCTTTACTGTGGTGGTTGCCACCTCGGTTTTGGTCTAAAAATTAAGCATCTGCCTTAGCTGTTCTAGATCTCTAGTCACAAGACGCCTCCAGACAGCTGCTCCTCCCATCCTGGCCCATGTGCAGCCCCCCAAAGCTTCTTTACTCCCTTCTGAGTGCTCAGACAGTCCTGGTGACCAGGTTAGAGATAACATTAAACCTTTAAACAGTTTACAATAATTTAGAAGAATCACAGCCTCTTATAAGCTCATCCTAGACAGCATTTTTAAAGAGTCTTTTCCTTCTCAGCTGACCGGTTTTACCCTTTGGTAATTTGGGGTGTTCATTTGTGGGCATGATCTGAAGCTCAACTGGGAGATGCCTTTATCAGTTCATGATCTGAACAACCAACCCCACATTTCCCAGTGGCAAGCCGCACCTACGAGCAGAGCCTGGAACATGGCTTGAAGAATGCTCGTGGCTTTATTAAAGCAAGTTTAAATGAATTTTGAGGGCTGCACTGACTGTTGCCGAGCAGGGCATGCAGCCGAGTAGCCTCAGAACCTATTGCTCCACAGAGACATTGCAACAACTCCAGCACACATCACCTTAAAGACTTCACGAGGCCACCTCCAGCCGTCCTTATCACAGTCACTGACCTTTACTCCCCACAGCCTCTGTGCACAGGTCAGGATCCCATCCTTTGCGAATGAGCTTTATATTAACTTGTACCGACTGCACTTTAAAATATTAAAATGTAATCATGGTTTTCCAGATCTGGATGGGAGTTGGGTTTTTTCCTCCTCACTTCACAAGCACAGAAGTCCCAGAAGACGCTATAAAAATATGTGGCACTTCACAGCTCTGATGGCCAACATAAGCATTTTCTAAATTGCTTGCCTATCAAAATCATATTTGGAATTGTGCTCTGTAAGTATGTGCAAAATTTACATTACAAAAGATGCAGTATGACATCAAAAAAGAGTTACTACAACTGTTCTAAAACACTGTATTGTGGGAAAGAGGCCTCCAAGGATTATTTTTATCGCCCTTAGGACTTTTGTTTTGAAGTGTCTCAGCACAACGCGAGAAAGCCTACAATTAAATATTTAAATCACCGTAACAGCATTTTTTTAAAGAAAAAGAACTTCAAGAGAGCTCTTTAGAAATCGAGTGCTTCCTCGTAACATTACAGATGCTAGCGAAATAATTTTAAAATAAAAGGGTAATCTAAATTTTATATTGCCCTGGATGTAATAAGCTCCTGGTGAGAACAGTAATACTGCCATAAAATATGAAAGTGCAATGCGCTTTTTGATTACATCAGGGTTTTCTATTTGCCACTTTAATCCTTAGAATTCAGCTGTTCCCTGTTCAGTCCTTTTACATCATCCATAGCTAATCTGTCAAACATTTCAGACAGCCAAACCAATTTTCAGATTGTTCAGGACTTTGCCACGAGCACCGTGTGCCGTTAATAAGATTTTCATTTGGAGTGATGCCATGTCGTCCATGTTTCCTATCGTATATAAATACTGAGATTTAATGGCTTCAGGTTTTGTTTAATGTTAACATCAACAATAAAAAAAGGGAGGTTCTCAAACGCCAAGCCCCATAGTGAAATGCGCTAGTGACAGCTATTTGCAAGGTTAATGTTGTGGAAAACAACATCCATCTTTGAAACAGTTTCATTAGCCCCATACAGCTGACCTCTCCACATAATGTTGTCAAATGTGACGTGCATCAGATTATTGGGAATATGGAGATCAATAAATATGCAACACCAGCGCTCAGAACGCTCCTGGCATCATAGCCATACAAACGCCATCTAACATCCCAAAGAGTAGCTGTCATCTGTCAAATCTACTAGCAAATAGACAGGCTTAAGGGGAAAGCTATCGGTAATAGTAAAATACAGAAGTAAAGATGAATTAGGGAGTACAAAGTCAAGGTTCTGATACATTACGGTTCCAAACTCCAGATAAACACTTTAGAGCAAGACTGGCCTTATTTGTTGTGTTAAATGGAAACCCCTTCCACAGGGCAGCATCTGCCACATGTGCATTTCCACGCACCCACTCCGTTCCTCAGTGTTGTCCTCCACCCCTTGCCCTCTCGGGATCAGTCCACTCACTGGGGTCCATCCTGACATGCCGGGTGTCTCATCAGCCCTAGGTCCTAGAGAATCCAGGGAGCTCTGATCCCCAGACCTGACACAGCACCCCAGCTCCACAAAGACAGCCTAAGGAAAAGCTCCCAAGGAAAGGAAAGGTACGGCTGGGTGTAGCAGCTTCCACAGAGGTGAGCGTGTTGTGATAATCAAAAAGAAAATGAATGGATTTTATATATTTATGAAATAAATTCTATTGCCATTGCATTCTTCTGGTTCTTTCTGGTCTTAAATGAGGGTACAACACAGAAGCAGATAATCAACATCTATTGTATCATCAGCTCACTTTGGCTTTAGGTCCAAAGAGCTCAAGGTACAGAGCAACGGCAAATGAAAGAATTAAAGTGAGGGTTTGAGAGCTGATTTCCAAAGGGAGGAAGAGCAGGTAGTACCTTGCACAACTGAGCTCCCAGTAATTGCAACACAAAAGGAAAACGAAGCTGCAAAGATACCTCCTACCCTGTCTTTGACTATAAACATTCAGTAACTGAAAATATCTGATTTATTTTGTCTTCTTTCCTGTATGCATGGCAGTGTTCTCATTACCGTTTCCTAAATAATTGGGTAGTAATCCTGAGCTCACAGTTTCGGAGGCACTGGTGTGGCTGCCACAGTGATGGAATTCTGCAATAAATCAGCTATTCGAATCACTCACTGAGTGGGAGCTGAAAACTCCCTCAAAACTTGCAGTCCTTAATGCAAGAGGAAAGAAACACGCCTGTAAACAGCACTTTCCACTAAGATATATATGTATATTAAAGAGCTACGCTGAGAACATGCTGTCCAATTAAAGAGCTAATAGATTAGGTTGATGGTTTGTTGGTTTTTTCGTTGTGTTTTTAAAAACACTGCTCATGTTGTGAAGAAGGAGAACAAACAGAAAGCAGCAAGGTATTTTTGAAGTATACAGTTATAAGGTGCTTGGCTGATAATTTGCAACCTTGGTACACAACATACCTTTTAGCAAGGCTATTTATTTCTCGGGGAGAATGCTACAGTACTTACGATAAAGGCCTCTGTTGGACCTCTTCATCAATAGCAAACCTTTAAGCACAGCACATTTCATAAATAGGAGTTCCACTAACACAGACTTCAAAAGGATAGAACCTGATAATTCAAAAATAGAGCTATATTAAGTGTTCCAACAGTCCATCCATAAAAGCAGCCTCCAAACGCCTCCTCTGTGCAGCATGACAGTCTATTAGAATAATAGCAGGGGAAAGCATAATTACAAGTAATCATTGGTTGGAAAGGAGCTAGTTGTTTTTGTAGAGTAAAATGCCTGACTGAACCCAGCCGAAAATGCAATGCTGGTTCTAGCAGCGAGGGCAGGTAGCCCCAGAAAATAATCAGAGCATAAATCTTGAGTGATCCGGCTTTATTTTTTAAACACTTCTGTATTTCTTAATATTTTCTCAGTGAATTGCACTTAATTTGCTGCCACAGTTTAAGTCCAGTTGCCATAACATTGCTGTTCATTGGGCAGTGACATCCCTCCTGCTGACGTATCAGTTCGGTTTTGGAGATCCATGTCTTAATGACTTTCTTCTCATCAAAGATGTTCCTGCTCAGTGAAGGGGGGATTGGACTAGTGGTCTTTAAAGGTCCCTTCCAACCCAAACCATTCAATGATTCTATGATTTTAAGACAAAACATGTCCACTAGCCTTGATTTTTCGCACATGAAAGACTGCCCTTGCAGACTATAAAGGTGGTTGAGTTACTTCTACAAGAAATTCCAGAAGGGATTCACAGTTCTTTCCCCCTCCCCATCAATGTAGTACTTGAGTCTGTGCAACCAAGAACAAAAAAGAGCCCACAGGTAAAAGCAATCTCTGTTTGCGTGTAGCTGAGCTCCAGAAAATCCACTTCTGAGACCTTCATCTCTCTTTTGGTTTCTAAATGCTCTACCTTCACTCCTACCTCACTTACACTTCCTACCCTTCAGCCATCGTGGTCTACCAGTTAAAAAATTTGGAGATTTGCTGTTGACTTCAGTAAAAGGAAGATTGTGGGGTTTATTCCTATAAATCAGCCCCCAGGATTACTTATGGTTACTCTTGTTAAAGTTGTACATCTTAATAACCTCTACGTGCCACAGCCACCCTGCTTACTCTAAAGTTCTAGGAGATTATACAGGAGATCACAAGGCTAAGGAACTGAAAGCTTCCTTTGGCATTGCATTCCTCAGCTTCCTTGGCAATTTAAAAATTAACAGTTTTCCTCATCACAAACGAGGCCAAGAATATCCTTGGGCCAATTAAGCAATTATAGTTACACTACCAAGTGCAAATCACTGGATTTATTTTGCTATTCCAAGGAAAGGACCAGCGACTCCTTTGTATTCATGATGTAGAAAGCACCTCTGTAGGCCAGCCTATGTTTCCTTGCTCTTACGATAATGCTTTTAAGGTAAAAACACCTCTTTGTGAGGCTAGCCCAATTGTAAAGTGATATGCTTAGTCATAGTCGGCGCTTACTGAAAAGTTTCAATGTTCATTACATTAGCTAGTCTTAAAAATGGAATACAAACCAATTTTAATCAATAGGTCGTAATAAATAAATATTAAGGAACTATACCACTAATGTACAGGTAGCCCAATTAAAGTAACAGCATTTGCTGCACTTACATACCTTAATTTTCCCTACAAAATCCTTATTGAACCACTACTTAAAAGAAAAAAAAATTGCATTTGCAATTAGAAACACTGAAGTTACATTATCGATTTTCTGCTAAAAACCTTTTTAGTAAACAAGCACAAACTACATTCATTAAATGTAAGTGCTTGGAGCTATGGTGTGAAATTCAATTCAGCCATTATCATGAATTACACTGATTATTGCTGTAATTATTTTCTCTTGGATACAACTGCATTTCTGTTCCTTCCTAGTTGTGTTGGACATATAACCATGTTCATTTTATAGCTAATAATACTCGACTGTAGTTTCAGCAATTACTATCACTTATACAAATCATTAAGTTAAGCTATGGGTACCGAGTAAAATCAAAAACAAAGTAAGTAAAACATCCTTTTTTTTTTTTTTACCTCTGAAATAACTAATGGCATTGGCAACAGAGGAAAATTACCGATGTTAAATGATTTACATTAGAAAAAGTGATCACCTGTGATACACTTCCACTGATATTTTGGTCACAGCGAACTCATAACTACTGAGGTTGGGCTAGATGATTTTAAGAGGTCCCTTCCCACCTAAACCATTCTATGATTCTGTGATTCTATCCATTCAAAACCCACCAGGTAAACTACACTTTTGCTTTTACGCCCAGGCTAATAGAACAATCTCATTTTTTAAACTTTCTCTGTTAAGAGAACAAACTTTTCCCAAGGGCCAGTTAGACACTGGCAGGCCACAGCCAAAATTAAATACCCCAATAATTGGATCCATTAAAACAATTTATTTCACAGATCATTCTGAGCATGGCAACAAAAGATGTTTTACAGTTGGAGACCCTTTCCCAAACCCAGTGGGTGCAATCAGGAGGTTGTATTGCCAGCCATGGCTATTGCTGTTCAGCCCAAAGAACACCCAAATCACTCGGCATATTTTAGAACAAATCCATGTGCTCATTTCAAGTGTTGCTTGAATAACAGGTCCAGTATCAGATGCTACAATAAAGGTTACATAAAGCACTTGTTTCTAGAACAGATACTGTGATAAGGATGATGTTCTTGGAAAGCAGTTATTTCTGAAATAGGGGGTCAAAGCAATCAGTGAGTAACGAACTACAAACTAGCAAGGAAAGAGAAGTTGTTTGGCTGATGCTATCATAGCAATATTTTACCTGATAGAGAGTCTCCTGAAATACCAGACGCTGCTGCAGAGGGAACCAAGGTCTGCACACACCCATGCTCTGCCTGCTGCTCTTGGTTCCTTGCCCAGGAATGAAACATTCACTACCATTTGCTTGATATTTCTATATAGCAGCACGGATATACATCACATCACATCTCACAATGTTCACCAGGCAATTCACAAGCTACCTAGGGGTAGAAAAAAAAATGCTGTACTTGCATATGGAAAAAATTGCCGAGAAGCTGCTGAACTGAGGGTCTGAAGCAGAGTGTGTGTCAGGAGCTGGATGCTACCCCAAGTTTGGCATAAACGTGTCAGTCTAAAGGTGAATAAATTGCTCCTAATAAAATGTGGACTAATAATGGAAAGCAAATATATCTGAAATGAAAAATGTCTTTTAGTACTGGATGTAAAATTCAAGTTCAGCATTCAATGTTCCTCAAGTTGGACTCAGAAAGTAAGGCTCTGGAAGGTCCCCGAGCTGGGCTCATCCAGCAGCTTAATTTGCATCTAAGCAAATCTTTGCCCAAGCCTCATATTCCCTGGTTCTGACAGATTCTGCATTCTTACACCATTTTACATGAGCAAAAGTTCTGCCCTGCAAATATTTCTAGAAAAGGAGGCATCTATGCAAGATTTTGGCTGTGCCATCATCAATTCAAAATATTTTTTGTTCACCCCAGTTTTCTCTGATGTTTCTTGTGGGAAATCTTGTTCACAACTGACTTTACACACGTCATTGCAAATGAAAACAACACAATAGTAAAGATGATTCAATGGGAGTTAGAAAAAACACAGTTATGTTAGCAAGTGCCTGTAGCTTTATTGTATCTACTCCGACCTATGCATTAAGAAAATCATTCTTATCTAAGTTATATTCAACATCTTTTTCCTTTGCTTTCTCAGTTTCACAGGACAAGTCAAAGACATTCCAAAACAAAACTTGACATCTCTCTTACTTGCAGCCATCACTGGATGTTACATAAGGAGAGCTAACTCTAGGAGGTACCATCGCTCATTTATGAAAGGCTTTATTATCTATTTGCTTATGATTACCTGCCAAAAGCTGTGCAAATGTCCACAGGGACCATGGGTCCTGTGGGTTACACAATCTTCTGTAAAAACAATACAGTATGAGAGTGATTTATTTCAGACTGCCCACAAAACTGGCAAAAGACTCCACCTCTCTGGCTATTTTCCAAGACATTGTCTATATCCTGACAGTGGCTGATATGCCCTCGTCTTGAGGAAGAACACCTACAGTATTTTCCCCTGTAAATATAAAGAAAGAAAGATCTCGGAGCAACAGGAGTTATCTCAGAGCCAGCTAGGAGATTACTTCCAGAACCATGGTTCTCCTGAACATGCCACCAGACCCTTCAGTGATCAGTCTGCACTGAAGGGCTGTGGCATTGACCTTCACCACAGACTCCGGGCTGTATTTCTAGTTCTGCTGCTAAAAAAGTCCTTTCAACTATCGCTGCCTCAGTTACCCTCACTTATAAAGAGGAAAAGTGGTTTCACCTTTCTTTTTTTTTTTCAAAGCAGTTAGAGTTTTACCAGCAAGAAGTTACATCACTTTTGATCTTTTCAGCAAAGATCCAAATATACAGAGGTCTCTACATACAGTATTAGAAAAAAATATGTTTGCTATATTTGAAAAAATGTAAAAACTTGAAGAATAACATATGCACATTTACTGAAGTAATTAAAATCCTACATCTTCTCCCAAATCCAAGAAAGAGATTGGAACAAAATTCAATGGAAAAGTTTAAAACCACTGTCTTCTTATTGACTGTCCTGCTTTATTAAGTGTTCAGTTAGAAAGCATTGAATAAATAGCAAAGAAATCCTGCCCAAAAATGCGAGTATTAAATACACAAGAAGACAATGGATATTCCCCGGTATC
>WEIS01036005.1:22992-39752 GCA_013389965.1 Todus mexicanus
AATATTTCTTCCTTACATTTAGCCTACATCTCCTCTCTTTTAGCTTAAAACCATCACCCCTTGTCCTGTCCAAGCAGGCCCTGCTAAAAAGATTGTCCCTATCTGTTTGATAGGCCCCCTTTAAGTACCGAAAGGCTGCAATAAGGTCTCCCTGGAGCCTTCTCTTCTCCAGTCTAAATAACCTCAACTCTCTCAGCCTTTCTTCATAGGAGAGGTTCTCTAGCCCTTGGACTATTTTTGTGGCCCTCTGCTATCAATGCTGGCACTGAAAAAGAGCTTTGACCACAGCAGCAGAGTCCAGTTTTGTATGTGTGCCTGTAGAAAACTGAGTCACATGTCCGCATTACCACCAACAGAATACAGCCGAATTACCATCACTGGGCCAAATGAACACCAAAGCTAAGGTCCCATGACACGCGTGTTCCATCAGCCCAATGTTTTCTCTAAATAGGACCAGATCCATGGGTACAAGATCTGCACCAAATGCTCCTCCACTCCTGCCTCCTCTTCTAGTTCAGAGTTCACCAAGCCTGGACTATCAGGTTATCTGCTAACTTCAGCTAGCTTAAGGTCAGCCTTTTCCAGACAGCTTGTTCCCACCTCGGCCAAAGGGAGGAGGTCCACTGCTTCCTTTGTACCATTTGGAGACTCTTTCACCAGCATAAAGCCTAGGATCCCTGGTGGGGACGGTGACCTGCAAGCAGGACCTGAACTGAACAACTTCATCTGAATCCCAGCTGTGGGAGATATCATGATATCACATCAAAGGTGGAAAGAGAAGGTCAAAATGAAATTCTCCAGACGATTTGCAATAAATATGTGAGCCAGAGGTACAGCAAACCTAGAAGAATCAGGAGCCACTGAATTAAAACTCTTCTCGCAGCTTGCAGCACAGCGAGAAGGATGAGCAAAGCAAAGGTTTGTGCAGTGACTCACAAGGACGGCCACCAGGTTCCGTTTGCTCAGTTTACCACAGGTTTGCCTTCAAGACCAATCCGTGCCAAAGCTGGTCTGGTTTATGCTGTTCCCCTAATGACAGGTGAGACACCCGCGTTTAGTACCTGCTCTCCAAGTGCCTTTTTTAGAGGCTCTCTGTGTTGAGAGCAGAAATTGATGTCCATTGCTTGGTAACCCAAGTGAAAACGCTCTCCCTTTCAACTTGCTAGATGATGTGGTTGGCAGCTGCATTACGCACCTTGAAGTCAATAGATGTCACCATATCAAATCCTGCCCACACGTTAAGGGTTCTGCACACTTCCTGCAGGCAGGGCAAGAGATGTAAAATCCATACCTGGCAATAACATGGGCAAGTCCAGGTGCCGAGGCTTGGGTGAGGGGAGGAAGATGAGTCAGCTTTCAAACCTGAGGGCATCACCTCCAGATCACAAAACCTCTGAGCAGTGAACTGCAAGGAGGTGGAAGAGGATTCAAGGTGGGAGGATCATCGTGTCTTTGCACTAGTGTATGTTATATACTACGAGCTGATGATGATGATGATGGGGATCCTGGGACAGGTGGACCTTAGGAAGAGAGCATTCATCTTTCCTTCTTACAGATGACTCATACATTCAGTCCTGCCTTGAGACATGGAATGAGCTCAATGACCTATTTTCTAGAGCTCCATCAATTTGACAGTGCCAGATGGGAGACGAATTTAAAAGGCTTCTTGTTCCAAGGGAGAGTTGCTATCATTGCTTCAAAGTCAAATTCTTTTCCCAAGTCCAGCGTTCAAAACTACAGGACTCAAAATCACAGCTGAAATGCCTGAAGCACTTTCACAAGTTTTCTAATGAGTTTAATAACTACTGATAGCAGCTCTGTGATGTCTGTCAACCGATACAGAGCTGCAATACTATCAGGGCGAAGAAAAAAAAAATAAAGTTTCTATTACGGAATCAGGGGATTTGTAGAGAGAAGTAAAAATAATCAGAAGAATTGTGCTTGAAAAGCCAGCCTGTAATTTTTCAAAAGCAATACAAGTGTTCTCGGGACCTTGTTTTCTAACACAGATTGGGATGGGATTCGCTATGCCCTGGCTAAACCCTGCTCCCACTGAAAGCAAGAACAAACCAGTGCTGAGTGCTTCTGGAAAGCGAGGTTATATTTTTTCTTTCCATTTGGGATGTGTGCAATGGGACTCGGGAGAAGCCAAAGCCAGATTTGCAGGCAGCGAGTAGGAAGTGAAGCAAACAAACACATAAACAAACAAAATATCCTGCTTGTCTAAAACAATTCTAAAAGGGGCTTTGTTTTCTTTCCCTGCAAAGCTGGTGCTTGGGCAGAGAAGCAGAGAGGAAGGGGCAAGTTGGGGAGGCGAGTGCGTACCCTACCCCAGGGAAATCACGGAAGTCAGAGGAAGGTTTTGTTGTGTAAGGCTCTCGCGTAGGCAGAATAACGGAGCAAGAAACGGTCTGGCAGAAATATTTTGCATTCGAGCTTTCCCATGAGATAAAGAGCAACCTAAGCAGCCCGCCGTGATGGCGCTGCCCACCTTCAAAAGAACGGAAAACCTAATTAGAGACAGAAATGTCCTAGGATAAGTCGATTCCCGTGACAAAGCGTCCAGCTGCCCGTGGAAATGATATGCACGGAGGTTAGTGGGATAATATTGTTAACGTAACCTGCTCGAACGCATCTTCATAGAACTTTGCTTTTTATTTGTGAGCAAGAAGAATTGCAGCTGAGGTTTTGCCTCGTTCCTCGCAGTACTTGGATCTGTACAATTGAAGTACTTAAAATGACATTTATATGACTGCGAGCAATGGTTGATCAGTTAGTGTGACATGGTACAGATAAAAGCTCCAATTAGGCCTTAACTGTTTACTTAATAGAAAGACCTGTTAGGAACAAGAAGGATTGCCTGTTAGTAGAAGAACAGAACTTTTTCACGTGGTAGATTATCAGTATTCTTTGGATTCGCACATAAACAAGGCTGAAACACAATTACATTTTCCACAAGGACCCGAATGCTTTTAACCTTTTCAAGGTAAAAAGAAAAAGGAAAAAAAAAAAAAAGCTGAAACTGCTGCTGAATTAGGTCTGGCTAGCTTTTATTTTAATTTTTTTTTTAAGTTTTTGTTTCATTTTAATAATGGTTTAGTCTGTTTCACAGCCTGTGGCCTCTTCAAACCTGTTACTTTTAAAGATATAGCAGATGCTTCCTAAATGGAAAGGAAATTGTAATGATGCAAATCCCTATTCACATGATTTTCCCAATAGGTTTGAGCACTACAAGCTGTATAGGGCAGGTGGGGTAGTGTTACTGACAACTAAAAAAAGGTAAACTTGAATACAAATAGACAAATCAAGCACACGTGTTCGTTTGAAAGTTTGTAGTCAGCTCCTCAATCTGCGTCCGAGAAAATAAGCTATTATCAGCACTAAGGGTCCTTCTCAGCATCAGAAAGCTAGAAATTAACTTAATTGCTGAACCGCACCTAAAATCAGCTGCTTTAAACACTACCAGTTGGCTTTTAGTCTCATCAAAATTCCAAATATGTTAAAATTCCAATTTGCCAATGTGCTAAATTAACACTTTGAAACCACAATATTTAACCTGTTGGCTAAGCTGATGTCAAGTGAAAACAAGTCAACGTGGAAATCATGTACTATACAAAAAGCCAGAGCAAGTTACCTAAAAATCTTTGGCATGGAGGTGCCATGAGGAATTCTGAAGTTTGGTTTCATTACAAGCCCTGTAATGTCTTTCCTCACCCTAATAATACATATGGATTAAACTGGATAAAGAGGAAGGTTTTTTCCATTGAGGAGTTTGTTGAAACTTTTGTTGCTTTAGAAATGCAACTCTGCAAGTCCTTGTAGTTTCACATGAGCAGCAGATTTGCATCTGGAAGCAAATTGGCTTCATTTGGTCATGCACATAGAGATCATTGAGTCCAGCCTATGACCTAACATCACCACATCAGCTAAACCATCCCCCTAACGCACTTTGTCCTTAAACACCTCCAGGGATGGTGACTCCATCACCTCCCTGGCCAGTCCATCCCAGGGTTTTATCCCCCTTTCTGTGAGGAAGAGCTTCCCAACATCCAACCTAACCCTCCCCTGGTGCAGCTTCAGGCCGTGCCCTCTCATCCTGGCACAAGTTACCTGGGAGAAGAGCCCGGCCCCACCTGCCTACACCTTCCCTTCAGGGAGTTGGAGAGAGTGAGAAAGTAATTCAAATCATCTCAGAAATTTGTTTTCCCATTCCAATAAGCTACTTAATAATAGTAACTAAATAGGTAAAACAAGCGGTAAGGAAAATATAAACATTTACCTTACCGGTTATAAACAGGTAGGATCCCAGGGCTCTGAAAATGTACCAAGTGACATCTCTGTGTAGCCAACCATATATCCATAGAAATCTGTACATTAACATTCTGGAAGCAAAACAGCAGCAAAAGGAAGGTCTAATACAAATGTAGACGTCACTGCCATCTAACCTTATTCAGACAAACAGCTTCCAGCACCTGTGGCATCTCTTTGGGCACACGAGAGCACAGCACTGTGCGCAGAATCCGGCTCAGAGAAAGGAAATGAGAGTTAAAAAAGAAAATATCTCTGCAAACTGTCAGGCTGCCACTCCAGAAAAGACAATATCGACAACTCGACGCCTTTCTGATCTTGCTCTTTGTTCTACTATCTAACGAAACATTTTCCAGCTTTCATTTATAGGGTTCGGCGAGATTATTTCACTATCAACATCAGCGATTTCAACAGGAAATTGTTTTCTGGGGAAAATATTTTTTGTTTCTTTCAAATTTTAATCATTTTTCAGTAAGCACCTTTAAATAGGAAGCTTACCATATGCAGAATTTACACATTTAGAAGGGAATTAATAAAAGTTTCCAGTTGCATAACTTGTATTGAACTTGTCTCGACGGGACATATTAATAGAAAATATCTATTCTGCTATAGCTGCTTGGCTTGTTTCGGCTTCTGCTTTTGAAACAGGTTTTGTGCCAATTCCTTATTACACGATGGCATTTGAACGCCGACAAGAGAAATTGCTTTTTTGAGTAAAATGCGACAGAGGACCTCTAGCTTTAAATACTCCTAATTCGTTTCTAATGTCATGGTGCTGCTAACGTAAAGATGCTTCCTTAGCGTACAAAACTCTCCCCAAAAAAATTTCCAGCAGAAGGGAAGTTGCAAAGCCTGGAGCCCCTGCTGAGCTGGGGACCAGCTTGGCTTCCCCTTTGGACTGACATGATTCATGATCAGCAGGGCTGGAGAGGCACCGGCCTTCCTCCCGCAGCCCTTGCCCTGCTACGATGGGATGCAAAGGGCGAAAATACCCCCATCACAGAACATGACACCAAACTAATGGTTACAAATGTGTTTTCAAGGAGGAGGAGGTGGCGGGGAAAGGGCTTTAGAAAAGCTTCTCTTCTACTATATGGGAGAGCTTTTGTCTTTCTTTTTAAAGCAGCTTGGTTTTTAAATCATCTGTAAAAACACCCCTGTTCAAGACTACGTTTAAAAGCACTGGCTAAAATTGCATAATTAATTTCTTATGCCAAATACAATGGCAGCATTTTGCATGCAGAAGCCAAACAAAACAAGGCAAGGATTAAATCGAGCTAACACCTTCTAGGGTTTCTGCTCCTAGAGGAAAGTGTGGTTTTGTTTTTCTGACTGTCTGCTTCCTTCAGTCTCTTTTTAATTTCACCCTGTGTCTTCTTGTGAATATTCAGTTTTGAGCACGGCTGGGCAGACACGAGATGGCAAAGAACACCGACAAAAAGAGGGTGCTGGATTCTCATGGAGAGCAAAAACTGTGCCTGGGCTGGTGTGATGATCTTACAGGTCTTTTCCAACCAAAACAATTCTATGATTTTATGGTGCAGATCCCCAGCCAAGGAAAAAGCTGTGCAGGAGTCAAGTGGGATGAGGATGCTGGGACAGTGTTCCCCAAGCCCAGCTCGCTGAGTAACATGTCAGATGGAGGTGGCTGAGGTTGGGACTAGGGCCAGGCTTCTCCTTCCCATCTCCAGTTCCTTCTGCCACAAGTAGAAATGGAAAGGAAGGGTGCTGCTTTGCAGTGGATCCATCAGCTTATAAGAACATGTTGATTTTGCCTATTAGCCACAGAGAATGCCTGTGCTGGGACTGAAGCTATTTTTCCTCGACCCACATTTTGATGACCATCAACCACTAATTCAATGCCAAAATAGCCATCTAACTCAAATAAGACACAGTTTTTACATGCCACAAACATGGGCACAATCAGACACAGGCTGTAAAGGCAAAGCACAGTAGTTCACTTCTTTTCACTTGATGCTAAAAGTAAAATTAGCCAGAATTCAGACCCAAAAAGATGTGCAGTACCTCTTGTTTACTTTAAATTTCCAGTTGTTTTAATGTTATTTTCCTTTTCCAAAGGAGGAAATTTCCCAATATTGTCTCAGACTGGATGCCTGGCTCTGTAAAAGTGACTTTCTGTTGATCCGGGAGCACACAGAACATTCCAGAGAGAGCAGAGCCCACCTGAGGGTGTACTTCTGCTTTCAGCAAGGTGCGGACCAGATGGTCTCTTGAGGTCTCTTCTAAACTAAATCATCTTGCGATTTGACCCAAACCCAACACCAGGAACAGGTGTCAACCTTTCCTTTATGCTTACCCAATGCAAAGATCAGTGATACACAACGTGTTCCTGGAAATTAGCACCTGCCTGGGTACCTGACAACTGAAACTCCTGCTGTTACACACTTCCACCTAGCCCTTGCCTCATGTTTACTCCCAGAGTAGATGTTACAAGGCTTCCACTTCTGTTTGAAGCTGTCCTGGTTAAGGTAAAGATCTCTTTCTGCACAGGGAAGTAGATAGTGAAGACCTTCTCTTAATAATGTGCTGTCTCTCCTTTCATAAACCACTCATTCTTTTTCAAAAAAAAAATGTATTGCCCATCTGCATATTTTATAATTTATTAGTAATACATTCTACATATGTTCATTTGCTGTTGAAGAAACAATTCCAGTCTTCCATGTCTTCTTTACTGGTAACATCTGTGGTTTATATAAAAATAGGAATCACTACTAGAAGCTAGCTCCCAACATAGGAATTATGAAATATTCCCTCCACAGGTACTTATATTATAGAATCATAGAGTCATTTAGGTTGGGAAAGACCTTCAAGACCACTGAGTCCAACCATCAGCCATCAATGTCCTCAGTAGAGAGGCATACTAAGAAGTGTTGACTCAGATCCCCTGAACACAAAGCTCTCAAGGAGGAGGTTTTGGTGAGCCAGTTGGTTATACACCAAGGGACTAGCAGATTGGGCCATAAGAGAAGGTTTTCCCCCTTTCCTCCTAGCTAGACCAAACCTCCCTCGAGGCAGAAGTCTCCGCCTGAAAAGGAACGCTACAAGCAACCCCGTACTCCAGGTAGTGCATTCGCAATGAGATATAAAGTGGCATCTGTCTTGATTTAAAGCTGTTCAAGATCTGTCAGGATTCTGAGCAGCACTTGAACACAATCTAAAGGCGATGATTGCACATTGCAGGCCTTAGAAACATGTCCCAAGACCACAGCTCTCTCCTTTCCACCAGTCAGTAAAATACATCCCAGAGGCTTCTTTTGTTATACAGCAATCAGGTTCTCCAAATCCGTTTGCTGGCTGCAGCTCATCTCATTGCCCAGCTTCTTTCCCTTCCACAGTGCTCACTGTTTCTAATGGCTGCAGCTCAGCCGAAAATCAAACTTTCTGCAGGCAAGATTAGGAGAAGGCACAAGAAATACCAAGGACAAAGGACAACCAAGCTTTTTGCTCCTGCCTTAGAATGAACACGACAAATCAGAGCCGAGCGCTGCCTGTCACGCTTCCCCACGCTTGCTTCCACAAGCAATATTTGGATTAAACTAACTTATATACATCTTGTTTTCTTTCTTTCAAGCTCTTAGTCTGACTTGGGGAAAATATAAATTAAAAAAAAAGGAGGTGGGGGGTAAAAAAGGGGGTTCTCTGACACTTTGAACCAGATGGAGTTGGCCACGGAGTAGAACAACTGGATTCTGAGTTCCTTGCACTAAATGTATCTCATAATTGAGTAAGCATGAAGGAAGGGAGGCACAGGTTTGTGTGCATCTGCGCGCCTGGGTACACATGAACTTTCCTCTCATCTTAGTTTTAAATGGCTAGAGAAGATCTTCAAAATGGGCAACAGTCACAATGCAATCAGACAGACAGACTGTCTGCAGCGAAACGATCTAATTTGGTCCTGTTGCCCCTTCTGAAAAATGATGTCGACAGAAGATAAGGAGACAGAGAGTTTAAAATTGTTCTATCAGAACCAGTTGCCTGTTAGGAAGCTTATTCGAGGCAATTCAAAAATGTTCCTGGGGGTTTTTTTTTCCCCCAAGGCAATTGCCCATCAGGAGGACTGTTTGCAACTGAAGTAAAGGCTCAAATGGTTTACAGAGCAGGAAGAGGAACCGCAGATTTGTATATATTCTGCACAGCAGACAGACCCTCGTGCACATTTCCCTTCCTTTGTTTTTGCTCTTTCTTCTGTTTGCTGCTGAAGCTTTTTCTTCCTGAGAGTCTGTTTATTAGCTGAAAATAACAAGAGCTTCTTCATATTTATTTCCCAAGGCAGGCAATTCAAATAATCTCAGAAAATTGTTTCCCTATTCAGTTAGGGCTCCATAATAATGCAAGGCCAAATCTTGTCATTTCCTAATGAGCTGAGATGGATTTACTAGGGGCAGACTAAGGGGTTGATACGGCTCTAGCTCGTCCCCTCCTACACCACAGAGAGTGGCATGTGTTCTCCATAGGGACAGCCACCAGCCAAAGATGGGGCACCTCAGGAGGGATCACTGGGTGAAGAACTCCTTCTTTGTTACCAAATGCAATTATTCCTTTCTAACCCACACCTTATGGTGGTCATTTTAGTGTTTCCATGTTGTTTATACATTCTTGCTTGTTCATGTTAAAGAAAGTCATCCTGAGATAATCAGCGTATTCTTATCAAAGAAAGGTTTGGGTTGGAAGGGACATTAAAGGTCACCTAGTTCCACCTCCCCCGTCATCGGCAGGGACACCTCCCACCAGAGCAGGTTGCTCAAGGCCTCATCCAACCTGGCCTTGAACATTTCCAGGGATGAAGCATCCACAGCTTCCCTGGGCAACCTGTGCCAGTATTTCACCACTCTCACTGTAAAGAATTTCTTCCTCATACATAGCCTAAATCTCCTTAAGTTTAAAGCCATTACCACTCATCCTATCACTACCAGCCCTTGTAAAAATTCTTTCCCCAGTTTTCTTGCAGGTCCCCTTCAGGTACTGGAAGGCTGCTATAAGGTCTCCGTGTAGCCTTCTCTTCTCTAGACTGTATACACTGGTATATTGGCATATAAAACAACGATGTTTGGAAGTGCGTGAGCCTGGCCAGCCCAAGTCTCTAACTCTGGGGTGCATCTCAGCAGCTGAAGGACAGCTGTGAACAACACCAGCCAGCAGAGCCATCAGGAACTGGCCAAACAGAAGGCACAAAGCCAGAAGTCAAAAATGGCCTTGCACTCTCCATCCTTTCTTGTCTGTTTATTTTCAGTTATGATTTTCTCTCTCCAATTCTCTGTCCAGTATTTTTTCAGAGTAAAATCACCTCCAAGCTTTGGGGGGGCTCACCAAAAAAAAAAAAAAAGGATTGATTGTTACAAGCAGAGTTTGGAAAGAGCAAAGACAAGGTAATGAAATCCTGATATCAGCAGATGTCATTTCCATCTGCAAGTCTTCCACCTGAGCTCCTGAATCAAGTTCTTACTAGATAGCAACACTCAGATCCCAAATATCACCAGCACCATTTGACATCTGCCTTCCCCACCTGAAGGCAATACCTCCCTGTTCAGCAAGGAGCAGAGAGAGACTTCTTTCTTTCAAGACCCATTTTCCACCTCTGCCCTAAAGGGAACATGAGCTGACGGGCTGGCAAGCTAACAGACAGCAGGACTTTGTCTGGGTCCCTTTACTCATGGCTGAGCAGTGAAGGATAAAACACTGCAGGACCCCCACGAACATCGCTGCAGCTCCCTCACCTGTGTCCCTGGCAGGGCACTGAATGGGGCTGGACGCTGCCAGCACACTCCTGCCCTGCTGCCATCATAGGTGTTCCCACACTGACTCACAGAAAGATGCAAAAATGCTCGTGCACCAGCTCTTCCTCCAGAAAAGTTACTTCCCAAAGTTCACCAGTTCAAGGAAAACCCTTGCAAGCCAATTTCATCCACTAAAACACAGAGCACCAGGCACGATAGCATCTCTGAAGCCTCATGAAATATGGCATAGCAATGTCTTGGCAGAGAAATTAATAACTTCTGCAAAACACATGATGTTAAGGACTAGCAAACCGTGCCAGCAGTAAATGCAAAGATCTGTGCTGTCCTGTTGGACTAAGGCTGAACATCTTCAACTTCAATGGGGCACAATTTGTGCTTAGAAAAGATAACAGCTATTAAGTAAAAAACAAATATCCATCAGTCAGAGTAATTTCTACTGATGCTCATTAGCCATTCAAGACTATACGGCCTACCCAGATACATTTTATTGCCTAGTATAAGAAAATTTTGTATCTCAGATCTTACCATACAAATAAAATTGTTCTTTAAAGAAGATTTTTCAAACAAAGTTAGTCCACAAAAATGGAATAAAGTGTGAGACACTGGTGAGGCCACGGAGATTCAGACCAGTTACAGACCTATAACTCAGTTTATGTGTAGATCACAGGCATCGGTTACGACTTTGATCTATTTAGGTTTGGAATATCAGTGGGTTTGTTACTGTGAATGACACACGTGAGAAACACAAACCAAGCTTTCCTCATGGGTCAGTAGTCTCCTATTCACAGAACACGAGGAACCGTGGTTCCACACACAGGTTTGCTTTTAAGGACTTCATGGCGACGGTCGTCTAAGTGCAATCTGTTTACAGTCAACAGAAACACCGAGCCAGAGAACAACTATTCAAGAGAGCTTATGAATATGGGTCAGTCCCTCCCTGATTTCAGGCAGCCCTGTCTCCGTCTCACTGCTCGGAGCTGCACCAGAACCTATTAACCCACCCACAGAGCAGCCTGCAGAAGTGACATCAGCCCTCGGTCACCACTCGTCATGCCTGGATTTAAGGCGGTGAGAACAACGCTCTCTTCACCTCCTCATCCCTCAAGTCCTTAAACAATTCTCTTCCGTGCCAAAAGGCTGAGTGCCGAAGGCTGTTTTATGACCGAGCACAAAGCAATCCCAGAATGAGGGAAGTGCAAAGGTGGCTCTCATAGACTCGTGGAAACAGACACTATTAGATCACCAAGCCTGCCCTTCTTCAGAAGATAATATGGAATTTTATACGACAAATCCTTCGTCAAGTCTAATAATTTGTGTTTGACTTACAGCAAGAAAGTGAAGCCAGATCCACTCACACTTGAAGAGCGAGCCTGGTTGGCTGCTGGAGAGTATGACAAAAAGATGTGGTGGATTCCTTGGCTCTTAGTGCTCCAGATCTTGTCTGAACATCTCTGAAAGATCAGAGTTAACCAAACACAAGCCACTTGGGCTTAATTCAAAACAGAGTGAAGTTCTCCCTAGCCTATATTACACAGGATGACCTCATTGACAAGATAAGGTTGCCCGGAGAGATCGTGGAGTCTTCTTCTCTGGAGACTTTCAAAACCAGCCTGGATGTGATCCTGGGCCCCCTGCTTTGGGTGACCCTGCTGGAGCAGGAGGGTTGGAAGAGATGTTCTCCAGAGGTCCCATCCAATCTGTGATTCTGTGATAAGCTCATTCTGCACCTTACTGTACAAGCACCACCAGCTTATCCTACAGCAAAGGCTGCCACAAACTACTGCACTATCACTGTTCAGGGCACAGTCATGGAACAGCCCCAGGGTCTGATCCTGCATCTCACAAGGCCAATGGGCATTTTTGTCATTGAATTCAATGGGAGCAGGAATGATGCTGAGATTTTTCCAGTTCAGATGTCAGCTATTAATTTGGATGATGGTTATTTGATTCCAAGGAAAGTCAGTGGAATCAAGTTAAAAAGACAGAGATATATTCATATATCCTTAAACTGGGAGACACCGCAACTCACTGATAACCTAAATTAGATTGAGCTCGTGCTATCTCTAATTAGGATCTTTCACTATGAACAAGGGAAGAGGGCAAAGTGAATTAGCAAAGGAAACAGTACATACATTGGCTCAAAACAATAACCAGAAATGTTCACTTCCACGTCAAGATGTCATGCACGAAGGAAAAAAAAAAAAGGTTTCGAAAATTATTTTACTAAGGAAAAACTGAAACTGTTCAAAATCTGAGAGACTCACTAGAAACACAGGTGATATTTATTAACTAATTAGCTAAATGACCTTTGCGTCATTTTTATACACAGTTTTCTTTCATAAATATTTCATGAATTACATGTAATTATTAGTAACATCAACTTTCGTGAATTAATTACTGCCAATTCCTATTAATAAAATGCATCTCGTAATAAATAATGTTAGTTTATTACAGCGCATCGGTCTCGGAGGTATTCACATCTGTCAGTTGCCTTCTACTTCAGGCTAAAAGAAAGGTAATCAAATAACTGTAATTATTGTACTAAATATATCACCGTTTGCTTAAAATGTCAATGGGAATGGATAAAGGCATTTGTAACAATCCGAACCGAGCATCCTAAGCTGCAGCGGTGTAAGTGCTCATGACAAAGAGCCGCATTACCAGCAGGATA
This sequence comes from Todus mexicanus, assembly GCA_013389965.1. Taxonomy (NCBI): domain Eukaryota; kingdom Metazoa; phylum Chordata; class Aves; order Coraciiformes; family Todidae; genus Todus; species Todus mexicanus. Next base: position 35,728 of record WEIS01036005.1, read on the forward strand.
CTGGCTGATGTCTGGGGCTAACAGACAGAAACGACAGCAAACAGTTACTTCTCGGATTTGCTAACAGGTTTTTTTTTGCCCGTAGACCATTGGCTTAAAGTTACCCTGATAAAGTAACAGTGAATTTAATCTGATAACTCCTAATTAGCCCTTGTGAAAGGGCTGCTGGAGTTAGTCCCGTCCTGGTAGGCAGGTTTCCACATACTGACTGATGCTACTGTGACTGGTAGAACCATAGAATCAGAACACCAGGTTGGAAGGGACTTCAAGGATCATCTTCTCCAACCTTTCTTGGGAAAAGCATAGTCTAGACAAGCTCGCCCAGCACCCTGTCCAGCCGAACCTTCAAAGTGTCCAGTGTTGGGGAATCCACCACTTTCCTGGGAAGATTATTCCACGAACTGACTGTTCTCTTCGTGAAAAACTTTTCTCTTGTGTCCAAATGGAATCTCCCCAGGAGGAACTTGTATCCGTTACCGCTCTGAGTCTCTGAGGGTGTCCGACCACACGCTACAGCAGAGCAAAAACCAGCAAAACCCACTTTCCTCCTGCCTTACAGACAACCACCAGGCTTTTGCCAAGCCTGCGTGCAACTTGCGACTCTCCAGGGTAAGGCCAGGCTGAAAGGCTCACCCTAGAGCAGAGCTGCTGCTTCTCTACACTGTCCTGGAGGCTGAACCCTTCTTCAGACAGCTGCTCCTAGTCTCACATCTGGCAGGCACAAAGAGCAACCATCCCGGGAGTCTGCTCAGCTGCAGCAAGGAGCCAAAAAGCGAAGCCAGGGAGCTTTAGTGTATCACCAGTTTCACAAAAGAATGGTGAATAATACTCCAGCATCATATTGTTCAAAACGGCTTGTCTTACCTATCTAAATGCTTAAATACTGGTAAGCAACACAAGCTTAACTTGGTGACCTCTGTCAACGTTTATGCCCTAGAATAAGCACAAATGACCGTGATTTTTCAGGGCTTTATACTGAAGCCTCTCAAAATGGTATTGGATAATATGAGCAATCGGTATAGGTTGAGCTTCCTATTCTCCACTCCTATCCTCTTTTACTTTTTTCCTTAATCAGATACAGAAATTCCTAGAGCAAAAACAAAAAGGAAGACTAAGCTGGAGATGAAAATGGCAAATCCAAATATTGTACCTCAGGAAAAATGGTATTTGAAAATAGGAAATCAGGTAGTGATAAGCCCAGCCTCCTGTCTCATCAGTAATCTCACCTTTACTCCTTTTCTGCTTCACAGCCACACTACAGCGGTTGGAAACAGCCCCTACATGCTGCTGCCGTGTGGTTACAGTGATTTATGCCTTCACCTGCAGCCAGCTATGCGATGAAGCTGTTGTAATCCCTACATTATAACCCTTCAGACTTCGACTGGCAGCAAATACTAAACACAGAAAACTGCAAAGGTAATGGCAGAACTTCCAAATTCTCTGGGTTTGGCTTCTGGTGCAGGGCTATCTGCAATGCCAGCACTTCCATGGTAAACTCAACCTTGTCCCTGGAGTCTAGAGTTTCAACAGGAGTCTCTGCCAAACCTATATCCTTTGGGTCTGCTCTCCCCTCAGGCCACTCGTCAGTTATTCTGGACAAATCCTATAATACTTCAGAAAAGGGAAGGGTAATGACTGCTTGGAGAGGAAAGCCCACTGGCTTGGGCTCTTCTTTCCTCCCTTTTGCTTAAAGAGGTTGTGCTTGGGCCGTGGCACTGTGCACACAGCCTGCCCCATCTTCTGCTATCTCTAAACCACTCTGCACCCCAACAGTTGTGTCAGCATCCTAGAAAGAAACTGGAATTCCTTCTAGCAGAGCTCACAGCTGGACAGGGATCACCACAGCCGTGATGGGTGCTCTCTCTACTAGAAGCTTTTTGTTGTTGTTTTAAGAGAAAATTGCATATATTGGGCAGGCTTTGAAGTTATTACTGGGCTGACAACAGGAAGACGTGAGCAACCGACATTAAAACCAACATTACAGTTGGTTTGAAAGATGAGGGACGTGTTGACCTGCCCAGGTCTATCAAGAGGCTTTGGTTTTCAGAAACATAGAGAAACTTAAAGAGAAAGTAAAGCACCAATAGATTTAGGTACCTCCCAAAGCATTGCAGCAGTTGAGAGGGTGGTTACACCCCTCACAAATTCCACTTCACGCCAGTACATTAATAAAAGAGAAGGCACTTTCTCAGAGCAGTACTTCCCAGACTGACTGGTAAGAATGAGAACAACGCCCATCACCAGTATCATCTGTTCTGAGCATAAATTCTTCTGAGTGGGTGCTGCCTCAGTGGGTTTCTGTAGCTCTCTTGGGAACAGAGCAGAGATCTCCACCAGGACTTTCCAACTTCCATTGTTGCAAAAGCAGCAGTAGGTGGATAACACCTATAAAGTCTGATTTGTGTATTTTGAAATGTATCTCAGCAAACCTCTATATTATAAGGATGTGGTCGCCTCATTTGTTTAAACACAATAAGCACTTGATGAATGCATGTCCCACCTTGCTAATAATATTGAGGAAAAGGTTTTACTCCAAGTTGACATCCATAAAGTATAATCACCAGGTAGCAGGTTCCCCTTCTGAGCAGCTCTGAATATTTGCTCTGAGTTGCCGCAGACTGGAGGTAACCAGTCACAGCCAGGTAGCTTTAAATCATGAAACGTGAATGTACCAAACTTGTTTCTTTTTACCTGTCAACCTCTCTAGGGTACCATCTTAAAGCCCAAATTTCATTCACTCCCTATTCTTTGATGCAGTCTTCCTCTAGATTTATACACTGAGCTGCAGACAGCAAAAGGAGATTTTACCACGGTGTGGTAAAGAATTTTTTCAGGAGCTTCTTTAATTTCCCCACACATTGTAGAATAGTACACCGCAAAATTGAGAGGCACATTTCTGAAAGTTTGAGGGAAAGAACTAGGAAGAAAATGGAGAAAATCTAGCTTAACGACTCTTTCAATTTTGAAAATTGCAATTTGACAGCAATCCTATGGGCTGGGAAATAAACGTTCATGCCTTTGCCTCTATAGTCATTTGATTGATGTCAAATTGCTTAAGATGAAATAAAGAGTGAGATGCAGTCATATTTTTCCAGCTTCTTTCTGTAGAATTGGGGTCACAGTATTTGGGATCAAAAAGTTATTTATGACATTTATTTTCGACCGCTGATTGCACTTTAGCCTCTCAAAAATCTTGGTTTTATCATGAAGATGTGCCTTTATATTTAGAACTTCGCAGCCCCATGGTTTCTAAGACTAAAAACGTACGCTTTTGATTCGGAAGCCCACTGTTTTTCAAGACTTAATCCTTCGATCACTAAGGATACTGATGATGACCCTACAAAACCTTTAAACGAACATATTTGCAAGTATGTAGGTAGGCTCATTGACTTCAAAGGGTATAAATGCAGTATAGGTATATATATTGATAAAGGGTTTTCATGGCCTTCTCCTACCTTCAAAGGGATGAACATTGCAGAGTAGGGTTAATGGTTGGACTCGATGATCCCAAGGGTCTTTTTCAACCTCAATGATTCTATGATTCTAGCAATACACTCCTGCTGTTGCCACGATGAGCAGGGCAAGTCTTCCAAACCAGATGCAAAAAAATCTCTTCCAAAGACAGAGAGCAAGCAAGAAATCACACAAGACTTCGGTAACACGTCGCCTTCCTTTCTGCCATTCCCTCCCCAGCAACCCCCAGTAGACAATAAGGTTTTTCCTCACACAACCAAATTTTGATTTGATATGATCTGATTTCCTCCTGCAAGGTGAGCACACAGAGTAAACGCGTCTTGCACACGTGGCCAGGAGTAACATTTGTGGCAAAGGTGTTGGGAAGTTATAACAATGCTGAGTCTGGCTGCTATATAATAATTCTCCCTGTAGCTTTCACAGGGCTTTGCAGAGGAGATGGTTGTCGTTAACACCAGTAGTGATGGAGACTGATGTGGAGAAGGCAACGTTCCCCATCCAGAGACCACATGCAAGCCAGCTATACCCAGGTTCTGCTCATTGCCAGGCAT